>APFE031341302.1:48122-124127 GCA_000404065.3 Pinus taeda
CTTATTGTTATTAGTATAACCCCCTTATTATATCGTTGTGCCCATGTAGTCCCCATATTGTTATTATTGTGCCCCATATAAGCCCACTATTGTTATTATTGTGCCCTTACATTATTATTGTTATGTCAGCTTTGATTATATTATGGCCCCTTAGACTCCTATATATAGAAAGGAGGTCTTGTCATTTATATCATCCAAGAATTGTTCATTTGTGTAATGTAAAGGAGGTTTCCCCCTCGAAGAGGCTAAATTTTAAGGCTTTGATCTATCTGTATTATCTTTTTGTGAGCCGGTTTCCTAACAGCCTTCAACTGAACTCTCAAGGCTGAAATGATACCAAAAGGATCATAAGACCAGGTGAAGCTTGGCTGGAGATTCATGCTCTTCAATAATTTTTCTGCATTTGTACATGTAGACCTAGTATTACAAATGAATGTCCCTACCTTGGCTTTCAGTTTGAACTGTGACTTTTTCTTACTTGAGACAAAATGCACTTCATCCATATTTATCATCTACCTGATTTATTCCAGTGAGAATATCCTCATTGGCACATACTTAGGCAGTTTTTATGGAGCTAAATCAATGCCATATATCCTAATTTCTGTGTAGTTCTGGTACAGATACCAGCCACTAGTCTTGGTATGTTCAGATAGATGAAATGTTTTCTTAATTTCTTCTCCAATTCTAGGCTCTGCCTGGCTATTGAGTAATTGAAGAACTGGATGTACAAAAGAATCTATAAATTGAGAGAATGTAGACTTTGATGATGTTTCTTTAACTAATTATGTCCAGTGAATCAATGATTGATTCACTCCTTTCTCATCTTGCCTGTTAAGTTGAATGTGTAATGAATCTCCCTGCTGAAACAAAATCAAATGGATTATCACTGAATTATATCTGAACACTCCTTGTGTGGTAAAATTCATAAATTGTTCATGTATATTATCAGCCAAGAACTAGCTATAATTATACATAAAAGGAGGTTGATATTCCTTATTGAAAATGGAAAAGAATCCAAGGATGGATTCATCAACAATTTTATCACTTTCACAACCTAGGAGGTATGATAGCAGGGAGATGATATGTCTAGTGGCTTCAGGGAACATAGAAGATGAATAAGGTGGGTTTCTCTTGGGTATTTTAGCATCTTTTGGCAAAAAAAGTTCAAAGATAAGGGCTCTCTGGGGGGAAGGTGAGTTTATTGTAAAGGTCCATGAGAGCTGCTAGTGAGAAATAACTGAGGGAGTCAGATGAAGGTATCATTAGCATTTGGTTTATACTCTGAGCAGTAATGGTCATCAAGATTTTTCCATCTTGAGTCATCAATTTTCATTGCATAAGATCATACCTGGCTTGACACCAAGTGATCAAATCAGGGAAATGATGAGTTTTGGGAAAGGAAAACAAGGGAAAAAGTGTCTCCAAGAAATGAATGGGATCTTCTTTATAAGTATATTTCTGCTTTAGCCACAAATGCAATTCATGGAAATCGAATTCGCATTCGCTGTCTGTGAATTTGAACAGGGAGTCTACAAGGGGAAGGTGATCCAAGTCAAGTAAGGTTGTAGATGGATTCCCTTCTTTGATAGTTTTATGTGTTTTAGCTTTGGAAGCCATCTTTCTACAGGGGAGAATTGGAAAGTGTTTTAACTGAAAGACGGATGACATAAGAAAATATACACAGAGTGAATAAGGCTTTCAGTGATAGGATGGAAGGAGAAAGGTGGTAAAGAGTAGAGCCATGGGATATTTATAAGTGAAATTAGGCTTAATTGGCCGTTTAAAATATAATCGTAGGCAATTTATTACAAAGGAGTGGGATTAATGTCTAACGGGAGGGTAAATGGTTAAATGAGGTTGGCAATGGGATAGGAGCATATGGCGCAAAGACTTTGTGATGTGGCAGTTTATGAGTGCGTGAGAGATAATGGATTTATGACTTGGCAGCTTTCGTATGGAGAAGGGGATAACGGGTTGGTGATATGGCGCGGGAGCGAGGTCAACGGTTGGAAAGGAGGAAACCATCGGCGGGATTTCGCGGGGGATGCTGAGGTAGTTTCTAGTTTTGCGCTTTGGGGGCCCGAAACTCTACAAGAGTGACACGTAGCAAAAGAGGGCGGCCATTAAAACTACTTTTCGGAACACCCCCCCCCCCCCCCCCCCCCCCCTTAATGGGAAACGGTTGAAGGGGGCCGAAATGATTCCTCCGTCGTGCATCTGGGCAGAGTTAATTGTGTCCATTGAAAAGTTCCCGACGGTTATTTGGCAATTTGTCACTTCCGTCCATATGAAAAAATCATGCGTTATTGACTTTTAACATGGTGATCAAGTTTATCACAATAATTAAACCCTGATTAAGGATTTTAAGCACTATTTAAACTAAACAACTATTTTCAAAGGCACGTTTGAACTAGCAGCCTTAATTTTTATTTTCTAAAGCAAATATTCTTCTTTTTATTGCTTATATAACATTTTGTCATTTTCCTTCCTTTTTTAGAGCAACTACCCTATCAATTTTATGATATGCACCTGAAATGATATTAAATCCTAACATTCTTTATTTTCAATTTTGTTTTTGGTCCATATCCTAACTTACCACTTTTCAATGGCATTTTGATTTTTTCAACTAATGACTAACTTATCAAAAACAAAAATGTTACAACACCATCAGTGATTGATTTTCTAATTGATCAATCTTCTTGGCAAGTTGATGAGATTTATGCATCTCTTCCACCAATAGGATACAATTTTTATCTTTTGTGCTTCTAGACTCTTTAGTTTTTGTTGGAACTTGTCATTTTCTTGTCTCTGAAGAGACAGGTTCTGCATAAATTTGTTCAAATCATCTAGTACCGACGTCAAATCCCCTGTTGTCCCTGCAATTGTAATTGGTATGGCTGTTACTGGAGCTATAGTCAATTATGCAGCCTCTTCTTTTTCCTTAAGTAGATTCTCTATCTATTCCTATATTTCCTTTATCTGTATATTTTGGTCAGTGATCAATTTGAAAATGTCTTCTTTATCAATTTATTCTATCTCTTTTGTTTGTCGATCCTCTATAGAAAGTAACTTCAATTGTTTCAATAGTGTTGCTATGTTTGCATTCTTTTTCTTCCTCCATTGCTTTTACGTCACTGGGATCATAACCTAGCTTGATCACCAAATCTTCCAATGTTTTGATTTTAGTGTCCTTTGCTAATGAAGAAATTTTCTCCAATTTTAATTGTTACTGGACATTGGTGAGAGATGTCCTTAACTTTGAAAGTTCTATAGAAATATTTGTCATGGTGGGGAAAATCATTTCTCCAGACTGTCTCTGCATATCAATTTGATCAATGGGATGTATTTGCTTTGCATCAAATGAGAAGATAGTCTTCTTATAGTCTGAATGAGTTTTTGGAGATGGTACTTGAGTCTATAAGGATTTCATTTGCATCCTTCCTTTCTCACTATGAAATGATGTTAACAACCTATGTTGGGAGGTAGAAGTGTGCTTCCAAAACTGAGCATAGGTGTTGGCTTTGAGTGTTTCATTATTCTGCTTAATTTCCAAAATCTTACTGAAGATGTTGGGATCATCATGTTCACCCAATTTTGTTGACTGTGATTTTTCCAAAGGCTTATGTGAGGCCAAGGAGGATGGAGTATCAAGGAAGAGCTCCTATGACACTGTGGGAACCTGTAAACCAATCATAACAATAGTTTCTTGTTCTTCCTCATTCTGAATGGTGACAGATTTGAGATGTTTCCTCTGCTTGTTATGTTGAATGATGAATTCTTGGGCACTTAATTTTGTACATGTTGAAGATGAAGGCTCTTCCCTTTTCCTTTTTCCCTGTTTATCTGGAGGTACTCTAGTGTGGAGTCTGGTTGTAGATAGAATATTCTCTACTAAAAGGTAAGAAGTTTGTATCATGCGATCCATGCCATCCCATCCCATGTTGGGTCTATAGTTGTACCTGACCTCCTAAGAAGATGAATGAATCCAAGCAAGCGGTCTAGGTTTCAAAGGTCCCAAATCGTTCCTCTTGGATCGCTTTAGTACGATGGATCTCCATGGTGCTGCTATGCCGCCAGAGTAGGACTTGCTGCACACACTCCGCGTGAGATCCTCAAACCTACTATGGCCACCATCGGCAACCTATTTTTGTTCTCTTTTTCTTCTTGTAGTGTATTTTCCTCCCACTAGTCTTGATTCATGAACTTCTCGATCTCTAGTCTGGGGCTATGATTATAAGGTGTGGTTTTAAGTTCCACCCTTAAATTAGAAATTATCCTAAATGGATCATATGACTACGTGAAATTGGGCTAAAAATGGAATTGCTTGAGGATTGAGTCTACCTAATCTCTTTTTGTTCTAGTATTACATATGAATGGTCCCACTTGGGTCTTGATCTTAAATTGTGGTTTTCATTTACCTAAGACAAAATGGATTTCATCCATATTGATCATCTTCCTTATGTATTTCAAAGAGAAAATACTCATTGAACATATTTAGGTAGCTTGTAAGGACCCAGCTCACATCCATATACTGTTATCTTTGTATAATTCTGGTATAGATACCAGTCTCCAGTTTTTGTCTGCTCACAGGTGCAAAACCCTTTTAATCTCTGAATTGATCCTTGTCTCAGTGTGACTGCTAAGAAGCTTTGCAACTGTATGAACAAAATTGTTTATGAAGTCCACAAATTTAAACACTATTGAGTTTTTCCTGACTAATGAAGTTCATTGTATCACTGATTGTTGATGCCTTTATCATCTTGTTTGTGTAAAGTTATTGGAAAATTATCTTCTTGCTTAAAAAGAAACATATAAACTAATAGAGATGCATATTTAAACATGCCTTTTGTAGTAATATTCATCATTTGTTCATGCATATTATTAGCCAAAAATTGACTAAAATTAAACATGATTGTTGGCTTATGTTCATTAGAGAAAATAGATAGGAAGCCTAAAATAGGCTCATTTATCCAATGGTATGATTGATACCCTAAAGGCAAGAAACTAAAGCAATGATCTGTTTGGCTTTCTCTGGGAACATAGAAGTTGGAGAAGGGAGATTTTTCTTGGAAAGATGAGAGTTTTTTGGAAGAAAAATCTCAAAAATTTGTGCTCTCTGAGGAAAGGTGAGCGTATGATACAAATCCATAAGCACAACTACAAAAAAATGGTTGAGGGGGTCATTTTAAGGAATTAACAACTTCTGGTTTATGGTTTCAAGTGCAATTGAGATCAGAATGTCTCCATTTTGGGCCACAATGATTCTTTGTAGTGGATTCTATACGGCTTGACACCACATGAAAAGATCAGGGAAATAGTGTGTCTGTGGGACATGAACATGGGTAACAAGGATTCCCAAAGGTTAATGTCATCTTGTTGGTCTAGGTAGTTTTGCTTTAGCCAATGGTGTAATTCGAACAGGTCGAATTCACACTCGGTATCGACAATCTTGTAATACTAGTCTGCCAATGGCATATGGTCAAGGTCCAAGGTAGCATAGGTTTTAGGGTTATCCTTACTCTTTGAATTTCTACTAGAGGATTGGGCCTTTCCCTTTGGTGCCATGTATGAGGAATTTGAAAAAGGAAAAGATAAAAGAGATCTCATGTGAACAAGTACTTAGATAAGTGATGAATATATATTAATGGTAGTGGACTCTGGATTTGTTGGGATTGATAGGTGTTGGCAATAGTAGGGGTTGCAAGAACTGAAAATCATACCTGCAAATTAAAATAGTAAGAGTGCAGATAGGAGAGTCAGACGGGATGAGACAAGGTGGATTTAATAAGACTTAGGTAAATTCTGTTGTATTTAGAACCACAAGATGTATATGATTTAATGGGCAACGGGAAATTTGCTACAGATAAATGTATAACGTGTAGATGACAACGGAAATAGGCAGTGAGCAAATGGAGGAATGACAAGTGGAGTGGAGTAATTAGTGATAGGTAACTATGGGATGTGATGTGGTGACCGTTGGCAGGAGGACGTGGTGACATTTGGCAGGTGTAGAGGAGAGATAGGCGGATTTCAAAAGGGGGCGAGTAGTGGTATATGGTTTTCAGTGAGGGGGGTGCAAAGTTGTGATGATGCGCCACATTACGTGGGGTCTGAGAAAAGCAATACTGCTTTTCGAACCCCCCGTCCCCCCTGTCATTAACGAGAAATGGGATGAGGGGGTGTGACATTGTTTCCCTATCGTTGATCTGGGTGTGGAAAATCATGGCCGTTGAAATATGCCTTTGCGATATCACAAGCCAACAAAAAATATTGTCGTCTCCCGACCTTATAATCAAACCCCATGCTTAATGCTTAATTACAAATTGCTAATCATGTTTAAATGACATGATTAATTCATTATTTAACCGAGATTAATTTATCCAAAGCATGATTAATATATCCTAAGGGCGCATTTGATCTAGCAAACCCTCTCTTTTTTTCCTAAGGTTACTTCTAACCCTATTCTAGTGCATATGATGCAATTGACCAAGTTTAAATGCTTTGGTTACTTTTCTCTAATCTATCCTATCTACTAATTTCAACCTAGATTAGACAATTCGGTTGAATTATTTCCTATTCTAAAAACATAAATTTAAATATGTTTGATCATGATTATACTATATGATTCAAATAATAATTATTTATAGTGGCATTTGAGATTTCTCACTTGTACACTTTTTTTCTTTTCGTGGGGTTATTTTCATTATTTTTTTTATATTTTCATTCCTCTATTCTATTTTTTTTTATACCCTCTTTTATAAATATCTAACTTATCAAAACCATTTATGTCACAACATCGGCTACAACTAGGGACTGCTTCCTCCAGCAGGATGCAGAGAACTTGCAGATCAATGTGCCCTCCCCTCGGACTAATGGGGTCTCTGAAGAAAACAATGATACATTGCTTAAAATAAAAACAATCTGTTGATGTACAAATGGTGAATGAATGAACGAATCTCAATATTGGATATAATGCTTCAAATCTTTCCCATTAACAAAAAATGAGGAATATTGTCCTTCCAAGTTTTGCAAGATAAAAGTATTGTTCCCTTTAACCTTTGCAATTATAAAAGGTCCAAACCAGAGATATGTTATCAAACTTTCCACGTTTTCCTTTATCTTCCCTTCTTGCATCCTATGTTAATACTAAATCTCCTTCTTTAAAATTTCTTTCTCTAGCCTTTCTATCAAACAGACTTTTCACTTGGTTCTGATATTTTTCAAGCTCATAATGAACTTCATCTTTGTTTTCATTAAGTTCTATAATCTGATTGATTCTCCTAAAAAAATCACCAGGTTCTTCATTTTCTTCTTGTAAAAATCTCATGACATGAAAAGCTAGATGTGAAGGAAATATGGCTTCTTTACAATAAACAAGTTGAAATGGAGATTTACCTGTTGACCTCTTTAGAGATATTATGTTTTCCCAAACTACATTTATGTCATGGTTGTCCCATATCCTTTGTGGTCCTCCAGTGTTTTCTTAATGACTTTAACCAGGCTCTTGTTTGAAGACTCTGCCAATCCGTTTCCCTATGGATAGTAGGGGATAGAATGATGCAACAAAATTTGGTATTTCTAACAAAATTCAATCATTTTGACATTGTTGAATGTTGTTGCATTATTTGTAACTATCTATTGGGGCCATTATTGGCTTGAGGGGGCCTGACCTAGGTTCAACGTTAATTAGCCAAACAAATCCCTACACTATTGGCCCTTTCGGCATCAACCCACAGAGCACGGACCGAAGTCTCACACGAAGCAGTATGGGGGGATGCTGGAACCAAGTTTCCGCACCCTGAGATGGTTGTGATGTCATTTGATTCCCTCTATCCTTGCCTTCACGTAGGTTGCTTCACTCTAGGTCTTGCAAGACAAAGCCTGTCTTCCGTTCTTCAATACCTCCACGAAAGGATATGATCGTCCTTCGTGCAGCCCAAGCCTATTGCTCAAGTACATTTGCATTGCTATGGTAGCGTGCCATATGAATTCCCCAATTAATCTAAGTGCCTTGCTTACCTTATCAAACAATTATAGTTATCCCCGCGTAAACATATATTCGTATATGTGTTCAGTTATTCAATGTAATTGCATTCATTCGTGCACCATATAAGCATAATAAAGAAAATTCATACATAACATACCAAGATGTATCAACAGAACAAAGACACAGAAATTGCAGAATATCTCTCTTTATTAATATCTTTCAAGTGGTTACAACCTCTGTCTGCCCTGCGCACATAGCTGCAGGGGTCTGTGCACTCAGTTGTAGACTTCTATCCTAGGCCTCTGCACACTCAGTTGCAGAGCCTTTACCTATGCTACAACCCAAGATTTAGACTTCTCACTCTAAAGCTATGATTCGATTACATCATTCATCATTGTCTGTCTTTTTTAAATTACTTAGAGCTTAGCTCTTTTCATACAATCCCATGGTCCACGGACCATGGGTAGTTCTCTTACAACTAAATTTACTTTTACAAAACTAAGGGCAGACTACCCTTTATGACACATAACACCTCCACGCTTCACGACCACAAATTGCAGAGTCTTTACAATAATATTACAGAAATTGACTTAAGCCTGGGCTTTTAGCCCCAAAACTGCCCTTGGGGGATCCTGCTCCCAACAAGACCCCAACACAAACATCGTGACTCACCCTCGAGCCACTCAGTCGGCATGGAGATCTTTGCGCGAAGGTCGTCTAGATTGACCCTGATTACTGCAACTTCGGTTATGCACTGACCTGTTGCCTACTTTACATCTTCAAATGTTTTTTCGATTATTGCTCTTACGCTGTCAGCCTGAAGTTGTTGTTGCGTCGCTTGCGGAGTCGCAAGCTTGCCTTCAATGTTTCCTGTGACTGCGTAAGCTTCCTCCAGCCAAGGCCTAAGTCACGCCTTCAAAACCGCTTCCTTGTGCAGTGCTGCATCCACATGTTCCTTTAACTACTTAGCTTCCTGCAGCTTGGCTAACCTCTGTGTCAACGCGATTGTTTGCGCTGTGCCCTAAACTTCATCATAGCGTTGTTGGAGTTCGTGTGCTTTTGTTTCTAGCCTCTGGATGTTTGGGTCCTCCTACAAGCTAGTCAGGACCTTAAACTATTGTTGAAACAACTGTGTGCAGTCCGCTACTGCACTTTCCACCGCTGCAGCTACTTCAGTGACAGTGGCCACCCATTGTTCCTTTACCTTTGGTAGTGTCGAAGGCTGGGCCCTCAACTGGAGCTCTGTAATCTGCACGTTCAGCTCCAACTGAACCTACGCCATCTCTATTCAAGTGTCACGCACCCTTGTGGCCAATTTGTGGATGCGGACCTAAACTAGATCCTCCTCCGGAATGGCCAACTCTGGGACCATTATGCATGCCTCCTCCACAACTTGTATGATCCTCTTGCTTTGGCTGTTCACCGCAGCCTCAGCAGCGATGGTATCATTCCTCTATAGGGCCATCTGCTTGTTGTTTATCTTCTGTTCACTGATCACATGGAGGGCACGATGCTCACGAGCCCTAAACTCTGCAATTAATCCATCCTACAAGAGGTGGAGTGCTTCGCGCGGAAGCGCTGCTAGGTTCAGTCCCACTCCTTTAAAGCATTGATAGTGGGCGTGTCAGCCTCATTTTCTGTGGTCAGTGCTCCATCTGGCAGCACTATCGCACTAGAAGACTTCGTGCGCAGCATATCGGCAGCCTCTATCATGACGATAGCCAAGATGGTGGACAACGAACTAGCTTGCGTCGCGCTGGTCTGCAACTCCTACAGTCTGGTTTGGATGGCCACTAGGATGATCTGTTGTTGCTTCTCAAATTGTTGCAAGGCCTCCGCAGTGACATCTCTGACTATGTCATTGATGTCATATAAGTCACCCTCTGTTAATGTGATAGGGTCTAATGAGATCTTAGTCACCTTGGATTTCTTTCTAGACCCTCCCTTTTCCATCTCTCTCAGGCGTTTAATGCGAGTGGACGTCTCCTGAGGGTCCGCATCATGCTGCTTTGTGTCTGCTTCTTCGATCTCAGGTGGAGGCGACCGCGCACCTTTTTCAGACTCCCACTCTGTGCCACTTGTCTGTTTTCCTGCCTGTTCCGCATGGGTCTTCTCGGAGGCCTCCTTTTTCCTCTTTTTGACCAGCTGTGCGATCTTCAGCTTGGCCTCTTCATTCTTCTTCTGTGCGGAAAACTTGCTTCCACCCACCGCTAAGTCCGTGGTGGTGTGCCACTCCGCTGGCCATTTATCCAACACCGCATTGATGGCATCATTGGGGGCTAGGTACGGCAAACTGTACCACTTTTGCGTAGGGTCCTTCCGTGCCCTGATTGATATCCGATGGAAATCAACTTTAAATTTGGCATAGCTCTGCAGGTTAGCATATACCATGGGCGACAATCGCGACTTGCGATTGATGGCCATCTTGATATTCACTTCCATCAAGATCGAGTAGATCTTGCTATCCTGAACGTGCTCCGTGTCCTTGGTCACCCACAATGAAGCGTACTTGACTGCTTCAGGAAGGTCTAGCATGACCAAGGGGAATTGGCTCTCTTTTGGTAACTCCCACGCTATGAGCACAATCGATAGTAAGAGCCACGCATAGTGGAAGGTCTTGCTCTGCTCTTTCACTTTGCGGGAGTTTGCCAAGAACTCTCTGCGAAAGTAGTCTGACTAGTTAAACTAGACTCCTTCCACGCACTATTGTGCGAGCGCGACTACAGGTGCCGGCACCTCATCGACACGGCACTTCCACATCACCTTCCCTACAAGGATCTGTGTTTCCACCTTCATAGCGGGGTTGCAGTTGCTAGAGATAGCTTACCCTCACAACTTCTCTACCAGTTTGAACTTCTCCTTCATTGATTCTGCAAGCACCTGCTCGCCACCCTTGTTGCCAAAGATCATAGGGGGATTTTCGCCTGTATATGGCAGATGCGTTATGCAGTGAATCAACGTATCAGTGATGCGTATCGACTCCTCCAACCACAAACACCCATCATGCACCAAGCACAATAGCTGCTTGATGACCAACACTGTCACGGGGGTGCGATTATAGTGCAGCACCCAAAGAAAGTTGAGTAATCCTGCCTTCTCTACTCCTTTGAGCCACTTTCGCGGCTCCAATGCAGTCATCCTCATATTTGTATCTATGATGCAGCGCATTAGCTATTCAGTTGCCAAGTGCGGGAGCTTCTCGTGGTCCACCAAGTCTTAGTCTTCGAGCTTTAATGTGGGCACCCGTGCCAAACACAGACCGTCAAAAGCGATTTCATCTGGTAGCATAGGGGTTTGCAGGGGAGTCTTACTTTCATCAATGTCCTTTGGGACCTTGGACTTAGGCTTGCATGGAGGGACATACTCCGACAATCGTGTAATAGGGTCCGCACCCTGGGCTTCAACCTCCTTTATTTCCACTCACACATCCTCGTCATCCATGGGGATGTCTTCGATATCCTCCTCGTCTGCTTCTAGGTTTATAGCCTTGCCTTCCTCTTGGGCAGTGGGCTTTGGTGGGTTTCGTCTTGGCGATGCACGCACCAGTATGGCTGGATGTTTGCCCTTCTTGTCTTTCATAGTCTCCTTGGTTGGGGTTGGCTTCGGTCTTGGCGTTCTTGGAGATTTAGGGACCTCCGCCAGTACTTCATCCACTTCTGGGGCAACTACTACGACCCCCATATCAATCTCTTGCACATTCTCCTTGGCGGCCACTCCTTCGGTGTCCATAGCTCTTGTGCATGTCGACATGACATTATTCACTAGTGCTTGTGTCTCCTTTGACAATTGTTCAAACGCTGGAGTCGCTACTAGATCTTGAAATAATTCACAGTTCATGTGCACCTGAAAACGCAACAACTCAATTCTCAAAATGCCAAATGTTTTCGCTGGACAACCACTTGTAATTTATAGGGCAATTTGAATTCAAATCCAACCGCTCCCCCCAAAATCGGTTCATTAATGCCGGATTGGCAGCATATTTTCAAGGATCTAAGCCATAAATTTTGTCTTAAATGTCAGTCGCCCACTCCATTTGGCCTCAATTATGTCGTCTTTTCATGAACAATGACTTTAATGGTCACTTTCCAATAGACCTGCGTGATTTCTTCCTGGGTAGTGCATCTCCCTCTGCGTTGTCGCAGACCCAGTGGCACATCCTTGCTTCGCGTCATCGTCCAATCGCGCAACTCCCCAACTCAGGCAATGTAGTTTATAGTCTCGCACCTCCTTTCAGTTGCCTAGAGCGCTAAGACTGTGCTTCTTCCATTTAGCCACATGGCTGGACCATCAGTGTATGACTTCAAGCGACTACCATTTACCTTTCCTGGGAAGGGTTCTTCATTTAATTTGACCAACTGTACCGCTCCTTCGTCGGTAATCTCCTTAATAACATAAGGCCCTAATCAATGCATCTTGAATTTCCCTAGAAATTTATCAAACTTACTATCATATAACAAAACCAGGTCACTTACCTTAAATGTGCACAACTTGATGTGTCGATCATGCCATGCCTTTTCGCGTTGCTTTTGGACCTGCTAGTGAAATCCAACCAAAAAGCTTTCTTCTTCGAGCTCATCCAGTTGCGCGAGCCTCTCCTCCAGGGCTCTGCGATCCATCATACCTATGAGCGCTGCTATGCGCAGACTAGGTACGATGTATTCCATAGGCATTACTGCCTCCACACCATAGACAAGCCTAAAAGGGGTTTGTCGATTCAACTTCTTACATGTCGTTCGATAAGCCCACAGTACTCCAGGTATGTGTGGGTCCCAATCACTTCACTGAGCATTGAAAACCTTGGTCAGCGCACTTTCGAGCACTTTGTTGAACGCCTCCACTGTTCTAGTAGCTTATGGGTGATAAGGTGTGCTCTTATGGTGATATACTTCAAATTCATCCATCAGCGCGCTAATCGTCTCATTCAATAGGTGCGTACCATGATCACTCATCAAGATCTTCAAGAATCCAAATCTTGTCAATACATGCTCAAATAGGTACTTCACAACAGTGGCACCCATGCAATCCTTCACTGATTGCACTTCTGCCCAATGAATCAAATACTCAGTCGCAATGATAATGTATCTTGCTCCTATCTTTCCTTGTGGTTGAATGGCTTCTACAAAATGGATCGCCCACTTCTCGAAGGGTTGCAATGTCATTTCTGTATTCAAAGGCATTTCATCCCTCTACGATGGTCTGCCCATTCTTTGACATACATCACACGCCTTGCAATATGCTTTAAAATCCTGATGAAGGGTTGGCCACCACAACATTGTGTCTAGAATCTTCTTTGAGGTTGCTCTCCCTGCATAATGTCCTCCCGCGACACCCCCATGAGCGTCCGCAAGGATGCTGCTTCTTTCAAACTCAGGTACATACCATCACAATATCTCATCAATCCCCATTTTTACAAGTGCCCAGCAATGACAGAGAAATTTGTTGCACGCACCACTAATTCCTTCTTTTGTTGGACAGTGTATCCTTCCGGTGTAGTTCCTGTTGTTAGGAAGTGTATTATATCCTCAAAGTGACCATCAGCAACAAGCACTGCAAATAGTTGTGCATCAAACAATCCATCTTCCAAGTTAGTAGGTTCCTCCCCCGTTTCGATGTGCGACAGATGATCGGGTCTTGTGTTCAATCGTCCAGGCTTCCCGACAACTTCAAAATCGTACTCCTTGAACAATAAGAGCCATATGTAGATTCTTCCCCCCACCCCCCCCCCCCAAACACAGGTTATTGACCAGGTACTTCAGTGCGAGTGATCCATATACATCTTAAAATGGCA
This sequence comes from Pinus taeda, assembly GCA_000404065.3. Taxonomy (NCBI): domain Eukaryota; kingdom Viridiplantae; phylum Streptophyta; class Pinopsida; order Pinales; family Pinaceae; genus Pinus; species Pinus taeda. The sequence continues at coordinate 61,898 of APFE031341302.1, forward strand.
CTCCTAGCAAGTAGTGTCGATACTTCTGGAGCGCATACACCATAGCTAGCCTCTTCACGCTCAGTGGTGGAATAGTTATTCTCTGCCTTGGATAATCGACGGCTTGCGAACGTGATAGGATGGTCCAAGCCTTCTCCACCTACCTATGTTAGTACTGCTCCTAACACTATACATGACGTGTCGACATGTACATGAAACTCTTTCTTCTAGCCCAGGAAGACTAGAATCGGTGCGGTAACCATCTTTTCTTTCAATATGTCCAAGCTCTTCTTACAGTCATCATTCCAGCAGAATGTGACATCCTTTTTTAATAATTTCTCCATAGGCACAGTGATCTAGGCATAGTTTTTTATAAACTTTTGGTAATATCCCGTATGTCCCAAGTATCACCACGATCTTCGTGGGGTCTACCATTAGTCCTTGTCTAAAAACCACATGCCCCAATAAGTTTCCACAAGGAACGCAAAACAGACACTTTTTGAGATTGAGAGAGATCTAGTATCTTCGACAGGAATCCAACATCAAGCGCAAGCTTGCTACATGGTGCTTAACCAACCCAAATACAGTCCAGTTACCAAAATATACCTCTAGGAACTTATGAATAAATTCCTTGAATGCCGCAACAACCACGTGTGAAAAGATTGCAGGCGCATTCTTCAATCCAAACGACATTACAGTGTACTAAAAACAACCCCACTCAATTGCGAAGGTTGTATTGCTCCTATCCTCCAGTGCGATTTTCATTTGGTGGTACCCATAGAACCCATCAATGAAGGAATATGCTTCTTGGCCACCTACATTGTCCAACACTTCATCTGTGAACGGAGTTGGGAAAGGATCATGCGCACAAGCGTCATTAAATTTTATGAGATCCACGCATATCCTTATCTCATACTTCTGCTTCTTCTCTTGCACCACCATTGGGCTTACCAAATCCAATTCTTCCTCAGGCTTAATGATGCCTACTGTGAGCATCTTGTCTAGCTCTAAGCGGACCTTCTCCTTATATTTCGGATTGAGACGGTAAGGCCATTGCTTAACTAGATTCCCGTCGGGCTTTAACGTGATCTTCATCATTCCTAGGTCCCCGATTATTCCTTTCAGATCTGTAAACTTGGTAGGGAATAAGTCCTAGTATTCGTGGAGCAATTCAGCGACCTTATCCACCGTTGTGTCATCCTAGTAGTATCCAATCTTCACGAATTTGGGTTCTGCCTCCATACCAATGTTTACTTGTTTCATTTTCAGCGGCGCGGTTATATCAAGATTCTCAATCTGTGGCCCTTGAACCTCATGGTGACCTTATGCTTCTAGAATGTTAATCTTTCGCGGATCCTCATCCTCTTCTTCAGCAGTTACATTATAGAATTCTAGCACGCAGCTCCGCTGAGCAACCCATTCAAACTAAGCCAGGTCTAAAGGATCCTGTGGTATCTTAAAGATAATTGCTTTCACCTCCTGTAACGCTTCATCAATGCTGTCAAACCCGTCCTCAAAACTAAAGGTCATCATGAATCCTTCACGCAGGACATCCCATTCGCCTGTCCCATGGCGGAGCTCTCCTTCTATATTCCAATTCATGGGTATAGCACCTAGGGTATGATAAAACAGGTGCACCCACTCAGGTTGGGGCTTTTCTCCATAAGCCTGGGTCCACTTGGTTAGATGTGCACGCAGATCATTTTTCCCATCATACTTGTCTGTTAGTCATAACTTAGGCTTCCCAAATCGTGTTCTCATCATCCTCCTACATTCGTGCCAATCGTCAAAGCTTCCTTTGTGCGTACCCCATCATCTTGCGGGCATAGCGTGCAGTGCCTAGTTTAAGGCCTAGAAGCGTTGCTTATCTGGTACCTCCCTTTCAAATGCATCCAAAAAGATATCTACCTCGTTTATACCATCGTAAGTAGACAAATTTCTTACCTTTTATGACACACAGCATAGTGACCGGGTCATCATATTGCAATTTAGCATAGTTACTTCATGTAACCGATTCTGCCAACGTTCTATTTCTTCATCGGAGTCCAAAGTGCGGGAACTCTCACGATCCCATGTAATCCGTCCATCCGTGGTGGGATTCACCCAATCTTGGTCTTACATTGTTATCTTATAGATACAGTCCACGTCATCATCACTCTCATAATCGCGGACAGGTTCAGTGTAGCGCGATCCTTCAGTAGGATCGAGGGCACTATTATGCGCAGTGATTTCTTCTCAAAGATCATCTTTCACTTCTTCAGATTGACTACCTCGTTCATATCAGTAGCTCAGTCAATTCCGAGGAGAGCAAGATAGGGATTGTTGTCATCCACTATCTCTATTACATCAAAGTCAGTCAGTGCGCTCGCTCCCTCAATATCCACGGTCACCCGTTGTAGCCGCCCCATGGGGATGATCTTCTGTTGATTCGTCATCCTTAGCTGAATTGGAGACCATTGCAGTGTAGGTCTCCCCATCCGTTCTCAAGTCTATTTTGGTAGGACATTCGCATATGACCCGAGGTCCAAAATGACCTAATCCATTTCATACTCTCCTATCTATGCGTATAGTCTCATCTCCCGTCCCATCCTTGTTTTATGCTTGCCAATATTTCATACTACGTGCGGCTCACCTAGCGTGGTTCCAGCGCATCTATTGATGAGTTCCTGTAATCCTTTTATAGCCTTACTATCGCGCATCAACTTCATACAGGTTTCCAGGAAAGTTGTGAGCATAGAGAGGTCCATCTCCTCCTCAGGCTTATCCTTGTTTCCTGAGGTGGAGGCCTCAGCAAAGCTCTTCGTAGCTTCGATGAAGGTTTTGATGTGTGTGCTCCAAATCGAACTCAGCCTTCTTTGCCAAAGCTTTGCAGACCCACGCACTGTCTTTTAGATGTTTCCCTTTGTCATCTCCCGTCACAATTCCACTTCTGAGCACTATATTTATGTTTGGATCTTCTTCGTGCGGCTCAGACCTCATCATCTGCGGGTTCTAAGTTAGCGGAGGTGGTAGCACCCCTTTGCCATGTATCATATCTATCAGCGTAGGACATTCTTTCGTTTCTTGATCAAACAACGTGCAAGACATGCACGACGGATGTGTTGGGTTAGTGCAATCATGCGCGTAGTGTCCTGGTACCCCACAATTGTAGCAGATCAACTTTCCTCGACCTCTACCAAGTCCTCCTTGGCCTCAGCCTTGTCCGCTTCCCTGAAATATTGTCCGCGCTATCCCTGCACTTTGGTCAGGGGGCCACGTTACGGCTTGGACCCTATAGGTGGGAGTTTTATCCATCATTAGTTCATAACTCTTGCAGTTACGCTCATCATACCCTACTGATCTACAAAAGTTGCAGAACAGTTCTTGCGGTGTCTGTACATACTTCTACATCATATGATAGTTATCTGTGGCATGTTTTCCTGCTACTTGACAGATAGCGCACCATAATGCAGGCCCTGCGCTAGGTCCCGCTTGAGCTTTTGGCCTTAAAGGCATCGGTCCTCCTCCTGTAATATAGTTTGCAAAGACCGGGCAATGGTCTTTGTCATGACCCTGACTCTTGCATTTTAGGCACCGTACTTTCTCGTGTACCTCTGGTCGAACCGTCCTGTCCTGATTCAGGCTTTGCAACTCAAGGCATAGATTCTTCAGCTATTCATGGATCTGTTGAACTCCTAGATTAGGGCCTTGCATTTGAGTTTCATGTAGCCTCATGGCAATATCTAAGGCCACAAACCACCCGCGATGTTGTCCATCTATTAAATTCATGTTGGCTTCGCGGATTCTACATTTTAGCCTCTGATATAGTTCCTAAGGCGTCTCACCTGGTTGCATCGTGGTCTCTTTGAATCCCATAATCGACTGCGCCTCCGATTTAGGCCTACTAAATTCCCTATTCAGTGATGTCTGTATGTCTGCCACTCCAGCATTCGGGTTATCATTTGAGTACTTGATATACCGGGTTAGCGCACAATCTTGTAGGGCACTAACCAATGTCGCCTTCTTAATATGATCATCTGTAACACCTTGTGCTTCCCATACGGCTTTCATAATGAACCAGAATTGGTCTGGATCCTCATTTCCCAAGATTTTGAACAAAGGAAGCTTTACTACGTTTTCCATATTGAACTGCGGTGGAGGTGGAGGTGGTACGGGTGAATTCGGGGGTGATGGTGGTCAAGTTGGAGGTGGTGTGGGTGGAGGTGGTATTTGCGGGAATCCTTGTTTTATTAACTGAATAGCACTTCTCAGAGAAACCTTCGCTATCCCTTCCTTGTCACCTCGTGGAGGTGAAATCAATGGACTATGCTCCAGACCCTTTTGTCCTTCGTTCCTATAAGTTTTTCTGCTTTGCATAGTTCTGAACATCAAGGTAGTTGCATGATCCGTCTTTCGCACAATAGCATTTTAATCCAAGTATTCAAGGATTTCACATACTAACCTCGCGGTCCTTTGAAAAACAGTCGCTCCGCCTCGTTGTAGCTGACTGAGGTGTCGACCGTGAATTTAGTCACAAATCCTCCTATGACGTGATTGAGCCAATGATCGACAGCATGGGCAATCTTATACTCCAATGCTTCCAACCTTCGCACTAGCTTCGAGGACCACACAATAGGACTGTCAAGTTTCCACCTTCCTTAGCTATCTGCTAGCTTCATGATCCACTCATATAGCTTAATAGGGAAGGAGCAGAAAAAGATCTTGTGGATCTCTGTATACAGGTATCTATCCAACCACTATTCCTTTGTCAGTCACGGATTTCTGTTCTCTTGCGCCGCGAATTCGTGGATCTTTCTATCCAACTAGTCTCCAATCTCCTTCTTAGTTGGATTCCAATGATACGACATCACACATCTCTCATGTAGATTCTGGTCCCGGAAACAGAACCATTTTTTGTCTTGAGGGGGCCTGACCCAAGTTCAACATTAATTAGTCAAACAAATCCCTACACTACTAGCCCTTTCGGCATTAGCCCGCGGAGTGCGGACTGAAGTCTCACCTGAAGCAGTATGGGGGGATGTTGGAACCAAGTTTCCACACCCTGAGATGGTTGTGATGTTGGTTGATTCCCTCTATCCCTGCCTTTGCGCAGGTTGCTTCGCTCCAGGTCTTGCAAGACAAACCCTGCGTTCCGTTCTTCAATACCTCCATGAAAGGATACGATCGTCCTTTGTGTAGCCCGAGCCTACTACTCAGGTACTTTCGCGCTTCTATGGCAATGTGTCGTATGAATTCCCTAATTAATCTAAGTGCCTTGCTTACCTTATCAAACAATTATAGCTATCCCCGCATAAACAAATTTTCGTATATGTGTTCAATTATTCAATGTAATTGGATTCATTCACGCACCATATAAGCATAATAAAGAAAATTCATACATAACATATCAAGATGTATCAACAAAACAAAGACACAGAAATTTCAGAATGTATCTCTTTATTAATATCTTTCAAGTGGTTACAACCTCTGTCTGCCCTGCGCACACAGCTGCAGGGGTCCGCACACTCAGCTGCAGACTTCTATCCTATGCCTTTGCGCACTCAGTTGCAGAGCCTTTACCTACGCTACAACCCAAGATTTAGACTTCTCGCTTTAAATCTATGATTCCATTACATCATTCATCATTGTCTGTCTTTTTTAAATTACTTAGATCTTAGCTCTTTTTATACAATCCCATGGTCCGCAGACCATGGGTAGTTCTCTTAAAGCAGACTTTACTTTTACAAAAATATGGGCGGACTACCCTTTATGACACATAACACCTTCGTGCTCCGCGACCACAAATTGTGGAGTATTTACAATAATATTACAAAAATTCATTTAAGCCTGGGCTTTTAGCCCCAAAATTTCCCTTGGGGGCTCCCACTCCCAACAACCATCCAAACCTAGATAGTTTATTTTCTTCAATAAACTTAATAAATATAGTGTCAATTGCATTCCTAACTGGAATTGCCTCTACCCATTTATGACGGCTACTTGATGCTGGATGAATTTCTCCAATGACATTCAATCCCCACTATAAGAAAGGTGCTTGAACTAGTACTGGAACTAAAGGAAGTGTTGCTAATCTTTGCTTTCCAACAAACATTTGACATTGAGTGCAACTTCTAACCTTTCCTCCTACTTGTGCAAACAATGTTGGCCAATAAAATCCTACTCTCAAAATTTTATATGTTGTAGCTCTCCAAGCATGGTGTCCTCCACAAACACATGCATGAAATTGATTAATAATTCCTTCTGTCTCACTTTCTGTCAAGCAAAGCAAAAGGATATTGAGTGGATCTTTCAATTACAGATTTGCATTGATGATACAATATTTTGTTGCCTTCAACTTTAGTGTCTTGCATTGATTCTTTGTAAATTCATATGGACACTCAAAATCTCTAAGAAAATGTCCAATATCAGTGTATCATTCAGATAAAAAGAATTTCTCATCAATATGAATAAGATTTAATTGAATTGAATATGAAGGTTGTTGTGGATTCTTCTCTAGTGAAGTTTGAGAAGGTTCTTGTGGATTCTTCTTTGCTGAAATTTCGAAAACATAATTTATCCCTAAAACTTTACAATTTGACTCAACTAAGAGTTTAGCCAAACCCTGACCTTTCACCAATTTTGTAGTTTTGATAATGAGATCAAATTCTAATATCTTAGTAATTCATCTTCCTCTTCTTCCATCGGTATCAGGTTGAGTTAATACAGTTTTAACAACACTATTGGGAACATAGGAAAAAATGTAAGAATGAAGGACATTGACTCTAAAAGCTTTTAAGGCTTGAACTAAGGAATAAGCTTGTTTTTCAATAATATCATATTTCAGTTCAACATCTCTCATAACTTTACTGAAAAAGGAAGTAGGTTGGTCATCTCCATCCTCATTCTTTTGTAAAAGAACAACAGATAAGGTGATTTCAGAGGTAAAGGAAAAAATGCTAAATGGTTCATAATAGTTTGGACTGGCCAATATTGGGGCTTCAGAAATAGCTTTTTTAATCTGTTCAAAAGCAAATCTTGTTGGAATTGTCCATTTGACTTCATGAGCTTTCCTCAACATATCAATGATATCCTTAACTATTTCAACATAATTAGGTATAGATGTCCTTAAAATGTTGATTTTTCTAAGAAAAGCCTGAATTCCTTTTTATTCCTTGGTAATGAAAGTGCTTGGATAGCTGAAACTCTTTTGGGATCAGTGACCACTCCTTCCTTAGAAATAATATGGCCAAGTAATTTTCCTTCATTGATTGCAAACAGAGACTTTTTGGGATTGAGTGATATCCCAAACCTCCTACACCTGTCAAAGACTTTCCTCAAGTGCTTTAAATATTTTTGATCGAAATTAGAAAATACAGTCAGATCATCAAGATAAATGACAACAAATTTATTTGTCTTACCCACAAATTCTAAATCCACAGCTCTTTGAAAGGTATCTCCAACATTAGTTAATCTAAAAGGCATCCTTACATACATAAATGTACCCCAAGGAGTTGCGAATGTTGTATTTTCTCTATCTTCTCGGCTCACCATGATCTGATTGTATCTAGAAAAACCATCTAACATAGAAATTCTATTAGCACCTGAAACTTTTTGAAGCAATTGGTCCATATTGGGTAATGGATAATTATCTTTCAAAGATGATTTATTTATGTTCCTGAAATCTACACGGTCTAATTTCACCATTTTTCTTTCTTAGTGGAGCTAAATTTGCTACCCAATCAGAATACCTCAATGGAACTATCATCTTGGCATCGAGTAGTTTTTTAAGTTCTTTCTCATTGGTAGGAAGAAGGACTAGATTAATTCTCCTTAACTTTTGCTTAAAAGGTTTAGCTTCTGGCTTTAAAGGGATTTTATGTTTAATGAGTGTTGTATCATATGTCTTCAACTCATTATAGGACCAAGAAAAAACTTTTTTATAAGCTTTAAGGAGATCTAAATATTTATCTTTCACTTCCATTGATAAAGATGCAGAGATTTTAATATTTATGATTTCTTTTCAAGTTCCAATATTACATTCTTATGTATCTTCTTCTGATGAATTTGATAATGGATTTTTAGGAACATCATTGTGGTCAAACAATTTTTCAAGAGGAACTAAGCTCTTCGGAATGAAATTGTTAGATAACTCAATGATGTGATGATCGCCAATTCTTGAGTCTAATTGTGAAGTTTGATTTTCCTTATTCAACTCATTATTATCCAATTGTTCTTCTTCAATTTGTAAGGCTAGAATTTCATCAATTACTTTCAAAAGGGATTTCAACTGTTCATCATCATCAAATACTTGCCAATGTTTAAGATTATCAGGAATTGAAGGCCTATATTTAACTTGAATTTGATATTGCATGAGCATTTGATCAGGAATTTTAAAAGAACTAGCAGAAACAGCTAAAGGGTTTCCATGAATATTCTCATTCCTTGGAATAATAGTGATGTTAAATGCTTGAAAGAAATTATCCATTGAGTCCCATACCTCACTTCTATAAGATCTAAGTCTAGGATGTTTTGCTTGACAAATATTCCTTACTTGCTTAACAATGAGTTATGAGTCCCTGAATACACTTATATTTTGCACTTAAAGACTTTTGATTAATTCCAATCCTAAAAGAAAGGCTTCATATTCTACTACATTATTTGTAACATCAAATTCAAGCTTATAGGATTAAATTATATTCCCTTTGTGTGGTGAAACTAGTACAACACCAACGCTAGCTCCTTCCTTTGAACAAGAACCATCGAAATACAACTTCCAAATATCAGCCTTAATATGCTTTAGTTTGTCTACAATGTTTTCAATGCAAGGTGAGTGTTTTGTAAGTTATTTGATGATAATTCAAAACATCCTAAATCTTGCTCTACTGCATAAATTGGATGATTTCTTGCTTGATCTGATTTGCAAACAGTATTAATGAATCTTACCTCTCTGTATAACCTATGATGTTCACCCCCATATACAGGTATAGTAGCATAAGACATGTCCATTTGAAGACTTCCTCCTAATTTGGCACAACATGATCTCGATAATAGCATGCCAAATTTAGGGGGAATATCAGTAACTAGAATGTTTAATACCACACTCTTAATAGGTATTTGAGCTAAAGTGACCACTACATCCTTTATAAGTCCAAGACAATGTACTTTCTTATAATCAAAAGTATATAGATCATGATAATATCAGGTGACCTCTAATCGAAGTTGATCCATAATTACCTTTGACATCAAATTATCGGAGGCTCCGGAATCTAACATGCAAATGTATAATAAAAAATCATGAACTTTTAAAGTAACATAGAAGGGTGGTACATTTTCATCAATCATATGTGAGCTGGGACCAAAGACTCCTGAAGGCTTTTCATCTTATAAACTTATTACATCTCCTTCAGCATGAACACTTAAAGATTGGATCAATTTGGAAACTTGATTATTATAACCTTGATTATTTGAAAGTTTAGACAAAGGAATAGGTATTTTGACTCCTTCTAATTCCTTTCCAACATTTGAAAGTGGCTAGAATAGTTTTATCAATTGAAGTTGTTTCATTTGGTTGATTCAATCGTTGGATTGTTGTTGTTTGAGATTCGGTAGATTTGATTTGTGATTCATTTACAATGGGATTTTTGGGAGGTCTACCAGGCCCTGAACTTGGTCTTAAATAACATCTTCTATTCAATTTTGCAATTGAAAAACCAAAAAAGGCTTGATATTTTGAAACTTGTGAGTTCTCTTGATCTTGTTGAGAAGATTGATTTAGAGGAAGAGAGACAATAACATTTTGAACAGATGAATGATCAATATTATTTATATCCTCAATAATCAAAGGGCTAGTGTCTTCAGGTTGCTGATCATCAATCATTAATGGAGGTTGAATTTGTTGATCAACATTTGGTCTTTGTAAGATTTGGGTTTGGGGAGGTCTCCTATATTGATTTTGAGTTCTAGCAGCAATTTGTTGATTGTTCTAGGCTGAGCTTATATTTTTGAAATCCTATTTGAAAGGTTTCGAAGCAATGAAGTGATTTCATCTATCTTTTGATCTTCATTTCCAATTTTTGAGGAAGAACCATCTTCCTTGGCTTTCATTTTACTTTCAGCTTTTTCTGCCTTAGCTTTAAGTTTAGTTGATGCCGACCTATTGGCTTCAACTTCTATGGAATTAGTTTGTGTGTCTTCTAAGGTATGAGACGTTCTTTCCCTAAGCATAACTGCAAAATCATCTTCAAATGCTCTGGAAAATATAACTTTGGTTGCTGCTACTGGTGGTTTGCAGTCAGGTATCATTTTATGATAAAGTTTATTAAATTTCTTTATGAAATGAGCGACCGGCTCACTGGGGTTTCTTTTCAGTTCTTAAAATTCCGTAAGAAAATAGATAGTATCCTTTTTAACCCCCCATTGATTCTTAAATATGGTAGTTAATTCATTCCAAGGTCGAATAGAAATTGGTCTTAGCTATTTAAACCAAATTCTAACATTCCCTTCTAGTAATTGAACAAACAATCTCACATACACATTTTCATGTTCAATATTCATGTTATCAGAAAATTCCAAGAAGGAAGCTAAACGGTCTTCAACAGACAAACCAGTTTCTCCATTAAACCTAGGTAGGTGTTTTAAATACCCATCAGGAAAATTATTGAGTATATTAGGAAGTTGTAAAGAAGCATACTTGGCTTGAACAATAGGTTGAAAAGCATCCATACTTGAAGATAAAGATGAATCAGTAGAAGATGTGGTAGAGGATGGTGAAGTTGTAGGTGAAGATGGAGGTGTAAAAGTAGGTGGAGGAAAAGAACAGGGTGGAGGATTTTTTGAAGTTTTTAAAGGTGTTCGAATGACTAACTTCTAGACCTTTGTTTCAACTTATTCTTTAGTTTCAAACAAAGGATTTGAATATACATAAAAAGTTTCCTCATGTTGGGTAGAAGTAGATGGAAAAGTATAAACAGTCAGAGAGATAGAATCAACAGGTTTTAACTCAAGTAAATGTACATCCAATTCTTCTTTTGACTTAGGTGATTTTGAAGGTACTTCAGGAATTTGATATGATTCCAGTGAATGGACTAAAAGAGCTTACTGCAGATCAACTCCTTTGGATAGTAGTTCTAATACCCTAGGGGTTAAGTTAGCCAAATCTAAAGGAGATGGAACAGACCTAAAGGGATTAGAGGCTGAAATATCCTCAGGTTGTAGTGGTACAGAAAAAGAGGAATAAGCTTCAAGTCTTCTTCTTAAAGAGGCTTCTCTTACCAATCTCTTTGGATTGTATAATGGAGAAACAATTTCAAAAACATAATGAGATATGGTGTGTCTTGAAGGAGCCAGTTTGGGTTTGTGAAGTCACCGGGTGAAAGGATTTGACCTACTGGTCCTTTACTCACCTTAAAGGAAAAAATTTATCATTGGCCCAGGGAAAACAAATCAATTTTTATTCCCCCACAATAGCGCCAATCTGATGTTGTCCTCTGAGATAATTCTAGGTTAAGTAATTATCACAGAGCATCCAGAATATTTTGTTGTTTTAAAAAGTTTTTTGGATGACCAATGTTATGAGTAGATTAAGGCATACGCTTAAACCTTATTAATACTAAATATTTAGAAAGGGTTGATTCTTTACCTATGAACAATAATTTGGTTCAAAAGTGTGTGGAAAGGCAAAAATGTAAGAGGCTATGATTTCCTAAATATTAAAACTGAATTTTTAGTTAATCATAAGAAAGAATTCAAGTAAACAATGTTTACATCCCAACAAAATATATTTAATCTTATGAAGATGATTGAAAATTTATAAATGTAGAGGAGCTTATAAAGACAAACAATCCAATAAACGAATCTCTAAAATAGATTATAAATTCACAGGGGATTTAAGATAGACTGATATTCAGTTTTCTCTTACCTAGTTTTCTTCATTAAAACTTAAATACATGTAGAACAACAAAATGAAGTTAAAACATAACAAAAACTCACAAAGTGACAAGTTGTTTGAAGCAAATCCAGAATCCTCTCATTAATGTGAAGCAATTTCAGTTTGATACAATTCTGCTTTAGAAAACTCATCCAAGGGTTCAACCCTTAATACATCAAATTGTTACTTATTTATACGAAATGCTTGGATTCTAGAAACATCTAACTGATTTCCAAAAATAGTACAAAAATGTAGGAATGCTTAAACTATTGAAGTTGTTGGCATTATCTTCGAGGAAATTATTGATGACTTGGCCCCAAAATGTGGTTCTTGTTGTTTGTTTGTTGGAGATAAAAAATAAAAAATAAAAAAAATTACCCGATAATATCACACAACTGATCCCGCCTTTCATCATTGGGTATAGAAATATTTATTAGTTTTCTATAAATTTCATCTACTTCAGTATATTTCTCGAAAGTTGGCTTCTTGATGAAAATGTGCTTGATTTCATGTTTGATAGTTAAATCAAACTTCAAGGCTTCTATGAAAGCTTTACCTGTGACATGTCCTTTGATGCCTGCAAACTTAGTTTTATCTATTGTAAAGTATAAAGTTTCTCACAGTAACCTTCCAAGTTGATTAATCTGTCATTTGGTGCTATTAACTCTCACATTCCTCTCTGATTCAACAAATTAAATTTGGTATGAAATCTCTAGACAACATTTTCAAGAGTTTGACACTTAGTCTCCAACTGAGTCATTAAATTCCTTTTCTACAATACCTTCTTGATTTCTGGGATGGTCTCTGTCCTATCTGCAATCTAGATCTGTTCTAACTCTGATCTAGTCTTCGAGTTCAACATTTTGATCATGGATGTAGCCTCAGCTGGTTTTTGTCCCAGTGTTGTTCTGACTTGTTCAATGGTTGTTTTGCACCTATAAATTAACTCTTCTTGTTAAAAAATAATCTGAATGGATGGCCAAATCTCAATTATGACATGATTTATATCCATCCAAATTCTTTCCTTTGCTTGGGCCAAGATGTGAGCCATCAGTGATTGATTTTCTAATTGATCAATCTTCTTTGCAAGTTAGTAGATTTCTGCATCTCTTCCACCAAGAGGGTATCATTTTTTATTATTATCTTTTGTGCTTCTAGATTCTTTAGGTTTTGCTAGAGCTTATCATTTTCTTATCTCTGAAGAGATAGGTTCTGCATAACTTTGTTCAAATCATCTGGTACTGATTTTGAATCCCTTGCTGTCCCTGCAACTGTAATTGATATGGTTGTTACTGGAGCTATAGTCAATTGTGAAACCTCTTCTTTTTCCTTAAGTAGCTTCTATATATGTTCCTCCATTTCCTTAATCTGTATATTTCGCTCAATGATGAATTTGAGCATGTCTTCTTTATGTTGCTCACTTTCTTCTATCTCTTTTGTTTGTGGATCCTCTGTAGAAGGTAACTTGAGCTGTTTCCTAAGTGCTTCTATGTCTACATTATTTTTCTTAAGGATCTCCTCCACTGCTTTGACATCACTCGGATCATAACCTAACTTGATCAACAAATCTCACAATGTTTTGATTTTAGTGTCCTTTGCTAATGAAGAAAATTTCTCCAATTTTAATTGTGACTGGACATTGGTGAGAGATGTCCTTAACTTTGAAAGTGTTATAGTAGTATTTGTTATGGTGGAGAAAATCATTTCTCCAAACTGTCTATTCATATCCATTTGATCAATGGGATTTATTTTCTTTGCATCAAATGAGAAGATAGTCTTCTTATAGTCTAAAGGTGTCTGCTTCCAAAACTGAGCATAGGTGTTGACTTTGAGTGTTTCATTTTTCTATTTAATTTCCAAAAAATTACTTAAGATGTTGGGATCATCATGTTCACCCAATTCTGTTGACTGTGATTTTTCTAAAGGATTCTGTGAGGTCGAGGAGGATGGGGTATCAATAAAGAGCTCCTCTAACCCTATGGGAACCTGTAAACCAATCATAACAATACTTTCTTATTATTCCTCATTCTTAATGGTGACATCTTTGAGATGTGTCCTCTAATTTTTTTGTTGAATGATGAATTATTAAGCACTTATTTTTGTACATGTGGAAGATGAAGGTTCTTCCCTTTGCCTTTTTCCCTGTTTATCTCGAGGTACTGGAATGTGGAGGGTGGCTGTAGATATAATATGCTCTTATGCTTCTTGTAGTGTATTTTCCTCCCACTCGTCTTGATTCATGAACTTCTCGATCTCTGGTCTGGGGGTATGATTATAAGGTGTGGTTTTAAGTTCCACCCTTAAATTAGAAATTATGTTGAATGGATCATATGACCAAGTGAAACTAGGTTGAAAATGGAATTGCTTGAGGATTGAGTCTGCCTCATCTCCTGTTGTTCTGGTATTACATATGAATGGTCCCACTTGGGTCTTGATCTTAAATTGTGATTTTCATTTCCCTGAGACAAAATGGATTTCATCCATATTGATCATCTGCCTTAAGTATTACAGAGAGAAAATCCTCATTCGAACATATTAAGGTAGCTTGTAGGGAGTCAACTCACATCCATATACCCTTATCTCTGTATAATTCTGGTATAGATACCAGTCTCTAGTTTTTGTCTGCTCCCTCAGATGCAAAACCCTTTTAATCTCTGAACTAAACCTTGGCTCACTCTGACTGCTAAGAAGCCCTACAACTGCATGAACAAAATTGTCTATGAATTCCGCAAATTTAAACTCTATTGAGTTTTTGCTGACTAATGAAGTCCATTGTATCACTGATTGGTTGATGCCTTGATCATCTTGTTTATGTAAAGTTATTGGAAGCTTATATTCTTGCTGAAAAAGAAACATATAGACTAATACAGATGCATATTTAAACATGCCTTTTGTAGTAATCTTCATCATTTGTTCATGCATATTATCAACCAAAAATATACTAAAATTAAACATGACTGTTGGCTTATGTTCATTAGAGAAAATAGATAGGAAGCCTAAAATAGGCTCATCTACCCATTGGTTTGATTGATACCCTAAAAGGCAAGAAACTAAAGCAATGATTTGTTTGGCTTTCTCTGGGAACATAGAAGTTGGATAAGAGGGATTTTTCTTGGGAAGTTGAGAATCTTCTAGAAGGAAAATCTCAAAAATCTGGGCTCTCTGAGGAAAGGTGAGCTTATGATACAAATCCATAAGGACAACTATAGAAAAATGGTTGAGGGAGTCATTTTCAGGAATTAGCAACATATGGTTTATGGTTTCAAGTGCAATTGAGATCAAAATGTCTTCATTCTGGGCCACAATGGTTCTTTACAATGGATTGTATCCGGCTTGACACCACAAGATAAGATCAGGGAAATAATGTGTTTGTGGGAACATGAACATGGGTAACAAGGATTCCCAAAGGTTAATTTCATCTTCCTGGTCTAGGTAGTTTTACTTCAACTAGTGGTGTAATTCAAACAGGTCGAATTCACACTCGGTATCGACAATCTTGTAATATTGGTATGCCAATGGCATATGGTCGAGGTCCAGGGTAGTAGAGGTTTTAGGGTTATTCTCACTCTTTGATTTATTACTAGAGGATTAGCCCTTTCCTTTGGTGCCATGTCTGAGGAATTTGAAAAAGGAAAAGATAACAGAGATCCGACATGAACAAGTACTTGGATAAGCGATGAATATCTGCCAATGGTAGTGGGCTCTAAATTGGTTGGGATTGACAGTTGCTGGCAATAGTAGGGGTTGCGAGAACTGAAAATTGTACCTGCAATTAAAAATAGTAAGAGCGCAGCTAGGAGAGTCGTGCAAGATGAGACCAATGGATTTTATAAGACTTAGGTCAATTACTGTTGCAATTAGAACCGTTACAGAACGAGATTTAGATGATTTAATGGGCAACGAGAAATTTACAATGGATAAATGTATAACGGGTAGATGGCAACTAAAATAGGCGGTGGGTGAATGGAGGAATGACAAGTGGCGTGGAGAAATTAGCGGTAGGTAAATACGGGATGTGATGTGGTGACTGTTGGCGGGAGCGGAGAAGAGATAGGTAGATTTCAGGGGGGGAGTAGTGGTATATGGTTTTCAGCAAGGGGGATGTGAAGTCTTGAGTACGCGCCACATTGCATGGGGCTCGAGAAAAGAAATATCGCTTTTCAGAAACCCCCCTTACCTCCCTCCCCCCATATCATTAACGGGAAATGGGATGAGGGGGTGTGAAGTTGTTTCCCCGTCGTTGATCCAGACGGGGAAAATCATGGCCATTGAAAGGTGTCTTTGTGATACCACAAGTTGACAAAACATCTTGTCCTCTCCTGACTTTATAATAAAACCCCATGCTTAATGCTTATTACAAATTGCTAATCATGTTTAAATAACATGATTAATTCATTGTTTAACCGAGATTAATCTATCTAAAGCATGATTAATATATCCTAAGGGCGCATTTGATCTAGCAAACCCTCTTTTTATTTCCTAAGGTTACTTCTAACCCTATTCTAGTGCATATAATGCAATTGACCAAGTTGAAATGCTTTGGTCACTTTTTCTTTAATCTATCCTATCTACTAATTTCAACCAAGATTAGACAGTTCAGTTGAATTATTTCCTAATCTAAAAGATAAATTTAAATATGTTTGATCATGGTTATACTATATGATTCAAACATGAACTATTTATAGTGGCATTTGCGCTTGCTTACTTGTTTTTCTTTTCATGAAGTTCTTTTCATTATTTTTTTTCAAATTTTTTATATTTTCATTTTTTTATTCTAGTTTTTTTTAACCTCTTTACAAATATCTAACTTATCAAAACCATTTATGTTACAACAATATATACCGAGCCAAAAGTTATGCTCAATTACGAATGTTTATATTCATATGGTTTATCATGGAAAAAATTCTTGTTGGTCTTCTTTTCTCAACCTAAAAGATTTAAATTTCAATCATTGTTGATATTTTGGGGGTGATTTTAATACCACCCTCCAGCCCTAGGAAAAAAAGGGAGGATCCCTTGTGAGAGATCCTTTTAGAGAATTGACAGAGGAGTTTATCTCCTCGCATGAATTAATTGGTATTAAGTTTATGTATAGAAAATATACAACATAGCTACAGATCAAACGAGAATTTACCGAGTACCCACTTTTTTGAGGTAGTAAAAAATTATTTGATTTTGAAAAGTGGTGATTCAGAATACACTTCACTTTTATTTTGGAGCATATTTTTGGCACTTTAAATTTCTTATATATAAAGTATGAACATTTTTCTTTTAAATGTTAGTGATTTTCATGCCAATTTTAATAAGTGTTGATGCATCATCAACACATTTTTTTAGAGGGCTTATTTTTGACACTTAAATTTTTTTGTGTATCAAATATGAATATTTTTTTTTTGTTAGTGATTTTCATCTTGATTTTGAAAAGTGCGGATGCAACATCAACCCTTTTTGTTTAGAGGGTTTATTTTTTACACTTTACTTTTTCTAAGGTATAATTGTGGAGATATTTTTTTTTAAATGTTGGTGATTTTCATGTTGGTAAATAAAAAAAAAAAAAAAATGAAAAAAAAAATGTTAAAAAAAAAAAAAAAAACCAAACAAATTAAGACAAACTAAAACTTGTGAAAATAACAAATTAAAAAAAAATAATAAAAAAGAAAATATTAAAAAAAAAAATATATTTTAAGGAAAAAATAATTTAAAAAAATCTAAAACAATATTTTTTAAGGTAAAAATAAAATAACTTCATAGATAAATAAATAAAATAATTACCAAAAAATATATATATATATATATATATATATATATATCTATATAAAAAACCCTAAAAAAAAATAAAAAATAAATAAATTTAAACAAATAAAAAAACAAAAAAACAAAAAATTGCGGGCCAAACGATCTGGGGGTGGCCAGGGGTCAATTCCGGGAATCGGCTCCTCGCTACTCCGGGCAGATTGGGCTGCAGGGTGGGCAGGGTGGCAGCTGCGTGCAACTCCCTTCCCGCCCCCCCACGGCCCAACCTCCCCGTGGTGGCTAGATGCAACTCCCTCCCCGTGGCCCAACCAGTCTGTGGTGGCGAGGGGTCGATTCCAGGAATCAGCGCTTGGCCAACCTGGGTCGGTTGGGCCGCGGGATGGGCGAGGATGGATATGTGTGCAACTCCCTCCTTGCCCACCCTGTGGCCCAACAGACCCGGGGTGGCCAAGTGCCCGTTGGCCAACGTTTTTTTTTAGGTGTTTTTTCTTAATTTAATTTTTATTTTTTCTTTTAACTTAATTTTTTTCTTCTTTTTTTTGGTTAAATTTTAACTCTTTTTTTCTTCTTAAATTTTGTGTATTTTTAAATATTTTACCTTTTTTAATTTTTAAATTTTACAAGTTAATTTTGATTTTTTACATTTTTTTTTAAATAGTTTTTTTGTCATTTTTTTTACTTGTTATTATTTTTTGTGTTATTTTTTTCAATATTAAAATTTTTGATTTGTTTTGTATATTTCATTTTTATATATTTGTTGTTTATTATTATTTTTTTAAAGGGTCCGTGTCGATGCTCATCTAGCAACCCCAATCCCATTATGTGCAATTTGATATTTGATTTTAAAATTTTCGTTATAATGAATCAAGTCTACCCCCAGAACGTGTCAATTTTATGGTTGGTTTTTAAATTTTCATTACAATGGGTTGAGTTCACCTATAGTGCATATCAATTTTGATGGTTGATTTTTGATTTTTTGTTGCAATGTATCAAGTTGCCTTTGCCTAAGATTTTAAAACCGTTATACATTTAGCATTTAAAAAATAAATTTCTCTTGGTATAATAACTCTTTCATTCAGGGGTTCATTTTTTAAGTTTTTTCAGTCGTAATTTTTTTCCATAATGTCATGCTTGAAATATTTTAAAAACTTAAGATTTTTTTGTTGTCATAATCTTTGGTTTTAATTCCATGGTTGAAAAATTGTCGAGATTTTAATGTTTTTCTAAGTCATGATATTTTATTTTTAATGCTATGGTTGAAACATTAATAAGTATTTGTTCTTAGCACCATGCCCGAAAATTGTTGGAATTTTAAGGTTTTTCAAAGACGTAATATTTTAAATATAATGTCATGCCTAAAAATTGTTGGAATTTAAGGCTTTTCAAAGATGTAATATTTTATCTTTAATGCCATGCTTGAAAATCTTGGAAATTTAAATTTTTTCAGAGTCATGATATTTTATTTTTAACGTCATTATTAAACAATGTTGAAAATTTACCCCAAAAAAAGGTTATTCCAACATTAAAACTTTTCATTTTCAGGGTGTTTTTTGCACATTTTTTTTTGTTTTTACTGTCATTTTTAAAAAATGTTGAAAATGTACCTCTAAAAGAAAAAAATGTTATTCCAACATCAAACAATTTTCATTTTCAGACTGTTTTTTCAAACACTTTTCATTTTTTCAGTTTTTTTTTTGGATTTTGGGCTAGAGTACCTGCTTTGAGGTAATAGTTCTCGTTTGATCGATAACTATATTATAGTTGAAGCAATAAAAGAGTGTGCAGAGGTCATATTGCTACTCACCTAGATGGATTCTTAGTTAGCAACACCTTCATTGATCAACAGGTTTCCATCTCTTCTCAAATCCTTACCTGGGGTGGTTCAAATCACCATGTTATCTCTTTGTCCATTTGCATATATGTGCATTATGGCTCTCTTTCCTTTTGATTTAATCCATATTGACTTCATAGCAAGAGGTTATGGAGGTGATCTCCCAAGCCTAGACTAAATGGGTCAATTTTTCACTAGACATTATCTGGGAACATAATTAAAGAACTAAAGGCAACCTAAAGCTTTGGGGTTAAAAACCATCACTTTGATCAGGGCAAAGCAACTAGTTTTCATCAATCTAAATTGGAAGTTGTTCATAAGAAAATAGAAAATGACAACATTTCACTGGAAATTTTGCAAGAGGAAAAGAGGAAGTTTTATCTGTTTCACAAAGCTTTGAAGGTAGAAGAAGAGATGTGGCATTTAAAATTGCAAAGTTTGTGGCTCTAGGTAGGAGATAGGAACAAAATATTTTCCATGATCAAGATAGAATGAGGTCATGGAGGAATGTTATTAAATCCATCACAGTTAGTGGGGAAAATATCTTAGAGTATTCCAAAATCAAGGAAGTTGTAGCTTAACATTTTCAATCTTTATATAATAATCCTAGGAACTATGACAACCACGCAACTTGATACATGTTGGAACATATTCCTCACCAAGTAACTCCAAGGATAATGTTGTTATGATTTAGGCTATTGCAGAAGAGGAAGTGTGGAAAGTTTTGATTACTTTTGGTTTGTATAAAGTTGTTGGGTTGGATGGATTCTCTACACATTTTTCTCAAAAATGTTAGGGAATTATTAAGACTTATCTTTGTCGAATGATTGATTATGTTTATAAGCATTCTTATGTGGGAGGTGGAATTAATTCATCTTTTTTAGCTCCAACTCCTAAGGAAGTAAACCCCTCATCATGTGATTGTTTCCATCCCATTTCCTTTTACAATGTGTCTTAAAAGTTGATCTCTAAAATCATAATCCTCAAAATCAAACCCTTTCTCCCAAAGTTGATCTTTGAAAATCAAGGTAGATTTATTAGTTACAAACAAATTATGATTATTATCATTCTAGTACAACAAGCAATCCAATCGAATAAATCAAAAGGCGAAAAAGAGATGATCATCAAATTGGATATGGCCAGTGCCTTTGATCGGGTTAACCATTGATTTCTCTTTGGAGCCTTACAAAAGTTTTGCATTAATGAAAAAACGATCAACTGGATTTTTGCTTGTATTAAGAGCGCCTATATTTATTTGTTTGTAAATGGCATACTAGCTAGTTTTTTAAAATCCTTTAGATATTTGCAGCAAGGATGCCCCTTGTCTCCAATTCTTTAGCTTTTAATTATTGATTCTCTAAACAGGGGATTTGACTTTGAAAGAAGAACTAATTTGCTTCCTCGCCTATGTCATGTTAGAGATACTAAAAACAACAATCATTTGAAAATTGTGGATGAAACTTTGTTATTAAGATGAGCCTCCATTATTATAGCGGCCCGCTTCAAGCATGTTTTAGAAGAAAAAATGTTTCGAACTTAGGAGGTATGGTTAATAAATAAAAGATTCAAATTTATACTTAGAATGTTGGCAAAATAATTCAAGGATATTTGATTTAAACCCTAGGATTTTTTGGTTCTAGATGCTCAAAAAGAATTCAAATACTTGGGCATACCTCTTTGTTTAAAACCCCATCCCCATTTGTCTTGGACCTCCATTTTGTCCAAATCTAATAAGAAATTTGATCAATGGGGTGCTCTTTGATTGAACCCAGTTGAAAGGGTGATTTTAACTAAATATATTTTATGTGTCCTCCCTCTTTTTCAATTCTTTACTTTATTAGCCCCATCAAGAATTTTATCCAGAATATATTAGGCAATAAAAAAAATGGCAAAGGAGTAAGTCCAATACAAAAAATCTCATCTAGTCAAGTGGGCATCTATCCATTTTCGCAAATGTCGTGGAGGTTTGGTTATTAGGGATTCTTCCCTCGTGAACATAGTCATATGAGTTAAGTTGGTTTGGAGGCTAATAACTCAAAAAGAGGAATGGTGGAAATATGTGATATATCATAAGTATTTTGTTGGGGATCAGATGACTTGTCTCAACATGTCTTTATGTGTCAGAGGAGGCTTTTCCATTTGGAAACTTTTAATAATTGCTTCTCCCTTGATAAGGAACAACCTCACCTGGATAATAAGAAATGGAG
This sequence comes from Pinus taeda, assembly GCA_000404065.3. Taxonomy (NCBI): domain Eukaryota; kingdom Viridiplantae; phylum Streptophyta; class Pinopsida; order Pinales; family Pinaceae; genus Pinus; species Pinus taeda. The sequence goes on from APFE031341302.1 coordinate 83,571, forward strand.
GACACATTAATATTTGGAGTTGAAGAATCATGGGTCCCCATGGGGGGAAATCATGCCACTTCTTCCATTATGGGAAGGTTTTGCGAGACATATGCATTTCTCCTTGGCAAACATCTCTCATTAGGTTGTATATTGGAGGTGGATTAGTTGGTATTTTTAGGGAGTCCCTAATCAATTATTGGAAGCAATTCACATCCTAAAGGGATATTTTTTAGGATGTGCTCCAAATAATCAAGATGACGAAGACTCAAGGGGTTAGAAAATGTCTGACTACACTATTAAAGAAGGTTACCATACCTTTCTTTTCAGCCAAGGCTATCCTCCCAAATATCATATTTGGGTGAACATATAGTATTTGGATGGATTTCCCAAAATTAGCATCTTTTGCTCATCTCTTGCATATCACAAAATCCTTATTGCAAAAAATCTCAAGAAGTGAGGCATTTGTGAGCCTTATAGGTTCTCACTTTTCTTTCCTTTTAGGGAACCTATCTCTCATTTATTTATTTATTGTCAATTTTTGAAAGAAGTTTGGGACTTTGCCATGTAATCATTTCTATGTGATTAGATTGGCCAAATACTATTCAAAAGTTCTTTGATTATTGGCACAAGTATTATCTTGGATCCTTTCAAGGATAATCCTCATTTAAATGAGTTTGGATAATACTCCCTAAATACATTTGTTGAAAGATATGGATTGCAAGCAATAAAGTCATTTTTTAGGGCCAAATTTCTTAGTCTCATGAACTGGCCTCAAGAGCTCTTTAATTCCGAGTAGCACATTGACAACCTAGATCCTCCTCCTCCCTCTTCTTTTAAGGTTTTGATGTTAGAGAAAAGTTTTAGATGTATTATTTTCTTTGTCGCATTCATGATCTCCACCTCTCTCATTTGGAGTTTAGTCGATGGATCAATACTCATTCCTAGTGTATTGTTTTTTTTATGGTGCATCAAAGAATAATCTAGGGGTGGCAGCAATGGCGACAGAGGGAAGGGGTATTATTCTTGCCCCGTTGGATCGACATAATTGACTTAATCATGGGGTTTAGGATTAAGATCCAGTAATCAATATGAAGCATATGCTCTCCCCTAGGGCCTATTGTTGGTACATGCTCAAAATCTATCATGCCTCTTAATCATCAAGGATTCAAGAATTATCATACAACACTTGGCTACAGATTCTCTACCAAAGGATCAACACCTAAAAAATATTATCAAGAGAATATTAAGGAATTTTTAGACATATAAGTTTCATTATATATTAAGATAAAACAATTAGGTTGCAAATATTTTGGCTAATAAAGGTTTGTCTTTGGCAATAGTGACTTTATGGATCAATGATAAAGAATCCTTTTGCTCTATCCCATAAGTCATATGACTAAAGTCTTTAAGGTTTACTATATCAAATCATTATGGTGCCAAATGGAAATTTGGTGGAATCGACGACATGCATTGCAGGTTATAAGTGTATAGCGTAATCATGGGGAGGAGTGGTCCATGTTCGTGTTTGAGGTACAAATATCATTGGGTTGTGGTGTGCCTCCTACTATTCCATCCTTTTGTGAAAGTTTAATTATGATCCATCGTATCCATCCCTAATGATTTGAGGTTAGCTTTTCCTTTGTTATGTTATGGAGGGCTTTTCCTTAGGTTTCTTCGCCTAATCAAAGCACACAACTCTTAGTTTTCAGTTACTAGAAGCAGGGTGAATTTGGTATGGCGACATGCTTAAGTACCATGTCGTGGATTCGTGAGAATGATCACAATTTTTTTAATGACGAGTCTTTCATTATGCGCAACACTATATTTATAAAAGCTTGGGTGGTGAGGAAATGGCCTGCAATTGGTCTTCTTAAGCTCGTGTATTGGAAACTTTAGCATGTAGGTATGTTTTAGTTCTCCTGTTTGGTTTATTTTGGTAATTCTCCTCCTCTCCTTTTGGAATTTACATCTCCCATGCTTTGTGGAAATCGTTGAATATGGCTTGGAATTATTGTATGGGTGTTTTTAACCTTTTGGGATATTTTTATCTTATAGGAAGATGGAATTTCCACCCATGTCCAGGGTATAAGAGGTTGGGAAGCTAGGTCACATGTCACCATCATGGTCTCATCTTGTGTAGGTAGTTTTTGGTGAATTCATTAGTTTAAACATAATTGCTAATGGTTGTCGCAATTAGGAATTATGTTTTGGTAATCTTGTTCTCTCTTCGATTTTTATCTGGGTAGATTGATTTGGAAGCCTCCTTGGTTAGTTGCTATATTTCGAGGCACTGAGTGGAAGTTGATTCTCTCCATTAACATGTTCAGTGATAGTTAGCACATAGCCCTAGGTTATAATAATATTCGATGTTTCATATCTCCTAGCAATATTAGTGTTAAACTTCTCCAACAAGACATCATCACCTTGCGGATGAAATACAACTAGTTGGTATCAAGTGTGACTTGAAGCATGGAAATGTTGATAGAACAACAATCCCCGATGCAAAAAAAACGTGTATGAATCATTGAGCCCGCACCAATAGATTGAAGACTTACAACTTTGACTCAACCAATGTTTTATGGAACCATCTATATCCAATAATGATGTAAGTGATACAAAGAATGATCTGCCTGATGTTAATGTCCCAACTCCATCTATGTCAAAGGATTTGATGCAAGGAGATGCAATTCCACCTTATTTTAATAGTTAGTATACAAAATAAGTTTTGCAGAATTTTGAATGTATTTTGGTGAATTTATACATAAAGACATAATAGTATAGATCCGAGGAAAGATTGGATTTTTACTATGTTGGGAAACCTCATCATCTTATTATGCATTATAATCATTTTGGGAGTTGCTCTACTTTGATGTAATTGTTGCACCTATAACACATATTTAGCGAATATAATTTCTTGTTCTGATTAAAAAAATGCATATTGCATGCTTTATACAATGACCACTAAAAATAGAAGAAACTTATTCATATAGAAAGAATTAGCATTCATACCTACGAGGCAAGTGTTTGACACACCATCAATACCTTCAATTTCATCAACAACAAATAGTAGAGGAAGACTCTTATTCAAGACTTCATATAGGAGTTTCCATCCATTTTCAATAAGAGGTGCATAATGAGCATCATCAAAGTTATCATCCACATGTGCATTCTCATCTATTCGAACAAATATGTATGGGAACAATCATTTTATCCCATCCTTCACACTTATATCAACATCATTTTTCTTGTAAGAATAGCTTCGGCGTAAATCACATAAAAATGACCTTTGTCGACGCGTTTCGAACCAACTAGTGTGGTTCATCGTCAGGACAAGTTGAAGACATCAATCTGGCCTAGCAAGTTAAATACACTGAGCAGAGACTCCAACGGCTAGATAACGGCTATCTTTGACCCTAAGACCTAGTCCAACTTTCTTAATAAATTTAATATTATTATTATTTCTATAATATTAAAATTGATAAAACAATACTCTATTTTTAGAATTTAGTGAAATTAGGTGTGTTGACTAGAAATATACGTAATTTATTTAATTAGATGACATTAGGTTAATAATAAATTAATATTAATGGTTGTTCAAAAATTAATTTTTAGTTTGAAAGATTTCTTTTGAAGAATTTAAATTATTATTATTACATTTATTATATTAAAATTACTAATATAATAATCTATTTCTAGAAATTAGTAAAATTAGTTATAATGACTAGTAATATACCTAATTAAGATATTAATATAATAGTACTAATGAATGTTATATATTTTTATTAATTGATTAAGTGATTTCTTTATAGGACGTAATTTAGGTTACATAAATACATTACTTATTCTTATTCCAAAAATAATAATAATAATATCAAAGGTAATTTAAAGATAATAATAAAATAAATAATTTCAAAGGTAATTTAAAACAATAAGTATTTATTTAATAAATTAAAAACTAAATGTATGCATGAATTATTAACTAGAGTTAAGTAATATTAAACCTTTTTTATTACATTTACCACTTATTAATACTATTCATAAGAGGTTAGATTTGAAAATTAAATAAATTTATTTTATTTATTGAGTCTCTCTATATATATATATATATATATACATATATATATATATATATTGCTTGATCATATCACCTTGCGATAGGAAAAATCTAGGGGGGCCATACTTATTACTGCTAGGTCAAGGAGCTGTAAATAAATAACAACAGGTAGTAAGCACAAATAAAACTAAAAAGACAATCGCATAAATAAAGGAATACATCATAATCTAGATACCCTAATAATAATGACGCTATGAATAAACTAATTAACAACAAACTCAGGAAAAAGACCTTCATCAAAAAATGGTAAAATCAAATAGGATTAATGGCTACAAACATATATACTTTAATAATACTAGAAACCTCGACAAGATTAAACTGAACGATCATGAAGAAAGCATCCTGGAGGAACAGAGAGGGAAGGAAGAAACCCTAAGACGACAGGGCGGGGATCCAATTTCTACTGACTTTCCAGCCATCATCTCTGTTGAGATTGATGGGTCTACGCTCAATTTCAATAGCTTCCCTTAACTTGCGATGATGGAAACGATCCACCCTGGCAATGACTTTGGCCTCCTCGATGCAGACGTGATGCTTAGTCTTGTCCTCATGCTCTGCTAGGGCTGAGGATTTTGTTCTTCCATGCCTCAAATCTGTTGCATGCTCGCAAATTCTCTGCTGGATGGAGCGCCCAGTTTCCCCTATATAGGGTGTCCCACAGGACCAAGGAATCAGATACACACCCTTCATGTCCTTGGGGTTAACAGGATCCTTCACCGATCGCAGGGAATTACGGATGGTTCTGAGGGGTCTGAAGGTGGAGGGAATATCAAACCTTCTAAGGATCCGCGCAATTTTGTCTGTGGTCCCTTGGATATAGGGTAGATGGACACCTAGCTGGCGCTCCTTAGGCTCTTTCTTAATCAACACATTTTTAGAGGCATTAAGGAAAGCTTTCCGACCTAGGTGCCTACTATATCCGCTTTCCACAAAGACATCAAGGAGGTGGGATCTCTCTCTATCCAGGTTCTCATTATCCGAAATCCTGAGGGCACGCGTGGCTAGAGTGTTAAGAACACCCACCTTCTGAGTCGGGAAGTGATGGGAATCGGCATGAAGATACCGCTCTGGAAAACATGAAATAATGCAGAAATATAAACACAGAAAACACACAAAACAAGAGAGACACAGATATACGTGGTTCACCCAATTTGGGCTACATCCACCCCGAACAGCCAGTCCTTCCTTTCTATTATCCAGCAAAATGAAGAGACACAACTTACAACAAATCCGTTGTAATATCCTCTGTCTTCTCTCACAGTCTCACCTCTCTATTTCTCGCTCACACTGAATACACATCTATCTCACAGCCTCAAATACAATGCCCTCATACAAAGAGAGGGGTTGCCTTCTAGGGCAAAAAACCCTAAACTAAACATAAGTTCTACCGTCAGATCATCCGCCTAATGAACGCCCCAGATTGACTAGAAATTACTATACTTTTACAAGGCAAATTTACATCTATTTTTAGCTTCGGGGGCGCTGCCCCCGAGCCGGGGGGGATCGGCCCCCCCGGACCCCCGCGTGGAGGGGTGTACAAACTTCTTGGGGCATACATCCAGCTGAAACAAAGACCTCTGAAAAACCATGCTCCACACACAACATATGTTGGGTAACCTGCCATCAATCTGGATAAGTATGGGTATATGTCAAGGACCCCTGCACCATTAGTGGTATCAGAGAAGATTTTTAATCTGTAAGAGGGAACTTTGAAGTTATTGGAATATTGTAGCAGTTCCAGCAGAGGCTTGGAATAAATAGAATAGAGGAAAGCAATATTACTTAATGCAAGTTCTGAAGAAAAAAGGAATTGGGGACAAAATAGAGGACAATCCATTCAAAGTGCAAAATAATGGGCGAAACGAGATCATGCTGAGATCATTAAGGCAAGGTAATGTGTTCTATTTTAAATTAAGAATGAGTGTTTTTGTACTAATTCCAGGTGACATCAAGAGAAGTTGTGAGAGAAGAACCATATGTGTTCTTCAAGACAGAGTAAGGATAATACTCTAAAGGAGAAGTGGAAGTGAACCTAAAGAATCCAACAAGAGATTGGATAGAGAGGACAACTGAAGTGTTCTTAAGAGGAAGTGAGAGATTGCAAAAGCTTAGAAGGAGCAAAGGTGTTTCTCAAGAGGAGGTTCCAGATAGAGGACCATACTTACCAAAAGATTGAGTGAGGAGAGCTTAGTGAAGTAAGATTGCAGCTAGGAGGCCTAGCTGTTGCAGAGCCTTGTTGCAAAGGAGCTCATGAATAAAGAAGAGAAGAAAATGACTACTGATATTCATAGTAGAGGTTCAAAGAGATGCCGCGATAGAGGATATAAGAAAGAGGATTCCAAAGCAAACAGCAAGAGTACGAGTCAAGAAGAAATTGACAAACAGATTGAAGAATTAAAAGAAGAACTCAATCCATTAAGGATAATGCTTGAGGAAATCCATAGACTAGGTTGGGTCTTGAGGAAGAAGCTAGTAAAATGACAAGAAATACAAAGAAGGCTACAACAAAAGAAAGTGAGATGGCTGATGATGGAAAAACTCAAGGAAGTTGACTTGGAAATGGAAATGGAAGAGTCCATTTGTGAACCTAAACAAGGAGATATTCTGGGAGAAAGTGAAGATGAAAACTTGAAGACTGAAACTTCAAGTGAGGCGAAAGGGTCACATGGTTTCAAATCTGAAAATTTGTGTATGATTGCAGGTGAAATAGGTGAAGGACAATTTTCTGATATTGTCATAGTGAAGGAAGAAGACAAGCAGAATCAAAATTTTGTTTTAGAAGAAGATGAGATAGATAGATCTCATATACAGCTGGAGAAAGATATCAAGCAACCAAGTGAAGGGCTTGAAGAGATTGAAGAGGAGATAATCACAAAATTTCTAAATCATATGAAGGATTTATAACAACAAGAAGATATGATGGCTGAACCATCTAGTGGGACCACAGAGTCTATTTCTTTTAAGATTTATAGTTTGTCTGTGGATGCAAAGCAAATGCAGGAGAATATTAATGTAGATGATGGGACAAGGATAGCTCTTGGAGAAGATAAATAGCAAGGGACTGAAGGCAAACTTGAGGAAGATACCATGTTAGCTGAAACCATAGTAAAGGACTATCAATTCACTATGATTATGGGCACAATGGAGATAGCCATGGAAACTATTGAAACAAACAATAGGGAAGAAGGACATCTACTGACAGATGTTAAGAAGGAGGAACCCTATCCAAAGGATTTAACCTTGGGAAAAGGAAAAATAACAAATGAGTGTTTTGAATAGGATGGATAGTATTTTTAAGATGTTGAAAGTCTGAAGGAGTACTCTAGGAGAACAAAGTATGATGGAGAAGACCTCTTGAATGAGGGAAGTATTGATTTGCTACAATAGAAATACCTTGAGATTACAAGGGTAAGAGAAAGACAGTATTTTAATACTGTAACACAACATGTAAAGGATGAAGCTAGAAGAAGAGAGCATTGTGATGAAGTGCTTGCTAAGTGTGAAGAAGAGATTAAACTGCTGGAGAAACTAATGAGAGAGCCTGATGGTAGAACAAAAGCTGTTGTTACAATTTCTGAAGAAGAAGATGTGTCTCAAGTAGTCGTGGAGATAGGAAGATGTAATAATTTGTTTGCAGGTTCATTAAGAAGCATGAATGAGTATGAGTATGTGATCAAAGAGATTGATCAAAGATTGTTGGAAGATGGTGATGAGGCAGTAGGAATCAAATAATTTCAAAGTGAAGAAAACTTGTAGCAATTTAAAGGAGGAGAATTTCACTACTATGAACCCAAGAAGGAAAACATCAATAGAACAGATGGTGTGGAAGAGAGACGATATGACAGTCTCATGAATTCTGCTAAGAATTTGAATCAGCATTATCATGTAGTGACGGAGGAAGAGGAAACAGAGCAACAAACTGAATTGTGGCCAAAGGAAGATAAGGCACAAAAGCCTTATGTTTTCTATTTTAATAGGTGTTTTGAGTGTGTAGGTTTTGTTGCAGATGCTGAAGGAAATTTGGCATAGATGAGTAGCCAAATAAAGATGAGAGAAGAAGAGAATTCTATGGAAGAACTCAATCCATGGAATAGAGAAGTTAATTTGCTGGAGAAAATGTTGAACAGTCATGACTCAATCATGAAAGAAGTTAAGGATGATAGGGAGGCAACAAGTAAACCAAAGGATGAAGCAAGTAAAAGAGAAGTCAACATAGGAGTCACAACAAGCGTTGAAGCAAGCGCAAGAAAACCAAAATTTGGACCAAGCAAAGGAAAAGTCAGCATAGAAGACAACAATAGTAACCTAGAACACAAAGAAAGAGGAAGAAGTAAGGAGCAGAATATGGACCAGCCCAAAGATATGATGGACATAGAAATTGAAGAAATGTGGCAGAAAATGATGAAGCAATTGAAATGGAGAAAAGTGGTAGTAGTAAGAAGCAAGATCAATCAGAACTTGAACCTGATTGATAGGAGGAAGAAATCGGAGCAAAAGACAGTAGAAGTGCGGCAACAACAAGGAACAAAGCATGTGAACAGTTACAGAACAAAGTACAGGATCGAGGAAGACAAAGATCAGAAGACACATGATCAGGAGATGATGAATATTCTCTACTTTGGGAGTCTGATGCAGGAACATTCAGCCTAACGAAAATCATTGTAGATAGTAGAATAGGATGTCATGTATTTTAGGAAATAGTTTTCCTAAGCATCAAGTTAATGCAATATTTAGGCCTTTAAGTGTGATTTAATTAGATAATGGGAGAATACGTAAATTCTTTCAAAACAAATAAATGAGAACATGAGTGGTGAATAAATGAAAAAGAATTAGAATTCAAATCCAACTCTTAGACAGTTCCATGATTGAAGATTGAAGGAACAAGAGAGAGATTTTAGGAATTAATTAGAGTAGAAGTGGACCATTGAGCTAATAAGGGGACTTTTCTGTTTTAAAACAGAGAAAAAGATGGAGTGGATAAAGTCTGCCACATATGTATGCATGTAGCGAGCTTTAGGCCTTTTGTTAGAGGATTGATCAGTTCCTTCATAGTAATTCAATCCAAAGTTTCCATATAAATATATGTAAGCCTACGGGTAGAAAAAAGGAAGAGGCCACTAGTGTTGAGAATTGGGCCTGTGCGAGACCGAAGAGTCTCGAATGTAATATTTGTTTTTATATTAATATATATTCAGAGTTATTTTTTGATTGTGTCAAAGAGTTGAATGCGTGTTTTAAGTGCTGATTTATATGTGAATTCGTAGGCTCTGTGACAGGGGGTTACAGACAGAGTTCTACGGAACACGCAGAGGTAGGAAATGATTCAGAGGAACCATAAATGGGTAATTGAATCCAGTCAAAGACTAGAGTGAGGCTCTAGGGTGAAATAGCAAAGTGAGATTTTGCATAAAAGCAAGCTTGAGGAAGTTGAGCAGCAGAGGCAGACAATAGCATTTTAAAGAACTGCACAGGGCAGAAGAACAAAATAGAGAGCTATAATGGAACTTTGAATACATTCAAGGGAGAAATTAAAGTCCCAAAGGAAAATGATTGAAGGATTCTGCAGAGTTAAGCTCAAACGAGAATGAATTGAGTAGCAAAAGAACGGAAAGCCGAAAACTTGTGAAAACCCAGAAATCGTAGGAAACATTGGAAATGGTGGAGAATTTCCAAGTAAAAGGAATTGCGGAGAAGTGCAGAGTGAGGCACAGCAGTCATTAGATATCATAGATCCACGGTTGACATCAAATCGCAGCGACGAAATCCATTTTTAAGTCATCAGAACAAAACTTTGACTTGAGCGATTGCGATAATGCAATAGATCCTAGACTGTCAGATTGAAAGTCCAGATCAATGACCTAGATCTAATCACTAATCACCTATTGATGCTTTGAAACAGTCAAGGGCCAGTGCAATAAAACACCGATAGGCCAATCGATGATGCGTCGATAGTCGTTGGATCGACGACGACATTGACAATGAAGATTAAATCGAAGGTTGGCAATCAGAGCAATGGAAGAATTGATACAGAGGAGCGGACGTGATGAAATTATGAACGTGAAAATATAGAATTTGAAGTCTGGGTATATGTGTTTGGAGCGGATTTTGATGTATTCCTTCGCATTTGTATTAAGTGTTGTGCCAAGACCTCATCAAATCGATGATGGAGGGAGCTAGGGATTGGCCACGGAATGCAGGGTCGAGGGCCTAAGGCTCTGCAGGTGGGAGCTTAAGCCTGTGACACTGACAGGTGTGTACGGGAGGAGGACAATAGTGAGGCAGCAAGTGAGGAGGTGGCAAGAAGTGGCAGTAGATGGGGATAGCTGGAAGGCTATAGTTAGGGTGCCTAGAAACGTGGGCCGCAAATGCTCCCCCTCTGAAAATGGCAGTTAAAAGACTATCGAGGGTTTGTTTCCCGGTTATCCTCGCATTGTCACCATCTCCGAGCTACTCAAGGGTGCCCCTTGACAACAAAGGAGGGAAAAATGGACTGTTTGCGGATAGGTTATTCACGTTTACTTGCTACAATTTGTTTAATCATGGTCAAACCTAGCGAACCCATCGATCTCGATCCTAAGCCAGAAGACATTCTGTCAATATGGGGAATGGACATAACTACAAAGAACATTGAATGATTCATCGGGCTATTTGGATGCCCTAGAAATACTAAATCCAGTTCGGAAGTGACCTGGAGAAATAGGAAAGTGATAGGTCTTTTGGAGGAAATTCAGGGGCTGGCCATGCTGAGCAGCCAAGGAGCTACAACGTTTTCTTTGCCTCGGGAGCTGATATCCCAGAAGGCAGTTTACAATCAGGCAGAATCTCAACAATATCATCAAGTAATTACTGTGAAACCCCTCTCGCCTGAGCATTTTTATTTTGGAGGTCTTGAGGATGTTGTTTTTAGTTGCAGTTTGTGGAAACTGTCCGGAAATAGCCCAGGTTGTCGTCTTAAAGCAGATTGAGGGTCTGCGGAAGCGGAATAGCCACTGGATGCTAGTAAAATCATTTTAGCTAGAGACCTATCAAACACTAGGTTGGCATTTGGGAAGGCTGGCATAGGGTCTCGCTGGGGCTCAGCCCATAGGAAGGAAGTCCCCGATAATGAAGATGGAGGGGGTCTCCCCGAAAAGTTAGGGGTCTTGGGGTTTTTGGAAGGGCTAGCGGGAGGCTCCAGAAGCAGGATTATAACAGACAAGGAAGGAAGAGGAAACCCTACCTGAGGCGCAGGGAAGAATTTGTTTCTACAGCAAGAATAAGCAACAAATGGTGGTGTAGTTACCTAGATCGGGGAGGAGGGTTCAGGCAAGAAGCAAACGAGGGAAAAAGGAAGAAGCAAAAAATCATAAAGAAAAAAGAGACTTTCGCAAATCTCATTTGGAATGGATGTTCAGATAGAAGATCCCATTGAGGTGGTTGAGCGTACCCTGGTGGGTAGAGCAAGGGGAAAGAAACGTTCTGCTCAATTTATCCAAAATTAGGCCTCGCAACAATGGCAGTCGACTCCAGACAAGGGTTTCTAGGTCACACTCTTGACGAAAGGTTGGTTCATGGTAAGATTTGAGAAAAAAGAGGCGGCAGATTGGGTTCTGGGGAAGAATTGGGCATTCGGCAGTCAGCCTGTAATGTTAAAGCATTGGACACCTTTGTTCGAAGTGCAACGAGAGAAGGTTGAGGACATCCCTATCTGGGTGTGCGTACCTGGACTTCCACCTTTCTTGTGGGTGGAATCAATCTTCAGATACATAAGGAACCACCTTGGATCATACTTGGCAATAGATATGTCATTTCTTCAAACAAGGGACAAGGCGATGGCTCAGATATTGGTGAGTTTGAATCCCATAGAAATACTTGCAGAAAACATTAAAATTCAATATAAAGATTTCATATTTCATAAACCTTTGGACTATGAACATCTACCATTTATATGTCACAGATGTCATGTGTATGGTCATCTGGTAAGAGACTGCCCTCTGGAATTCCGTCACAGGTGGAAGCAGAAGAAGGCCGAGGTGGATCCTTTGGAAGCAGAGAAGGAAAGGACCTCACGGTTAGAAGAGGATCAGGAGCCAGATCCCATGGAATTGGATAGGAGTAAGGAGGAGAAGATAATGGAGCCATCTCAGTAGGATATTACAGCTCAGGAGGTCGCACCTATATAGCTACAAGAGCCCGAGAAGTTTGTTCAGGACTCCATAGAAGCTCTGGTAGTAACCCTCTATGAAGACACAAAGGGTATGCGCCTAAACTCAAGTAATCCATCCTTATCTCCATCGTTATCAATAAAAGATGCTAGCTTAATTATAGTGCTCATATTAGTAATTGTCCTATATCTGCTGATTATTCACAAGTTGATAGTATCATTACTTCCATCCCCAAATTAGATCTAAACTGTGAAGGGGTTCCTATTGAGAAGAGTGAAGAGATGAATGTTCCACTCCTGGGTTCAAAACATTATATCCTTCGCTCTCATGACAAAAAGTCGACTTCCCTGGAGCTAGTAGGCGGTTTAGGTATGGATCTGACCTTGAGTACCAAGCATAAAAATCAAGTTAGAAAATATGATCTGTCAAAAGCTCAGGTGAGAGCAAAGATGGATGTGTCTGATGGGAAACAAATGTCTATCTCTGGGGTTCTTAGAGCTATGAAACCCTATGTGGAGGTAATAATATGATCTTTCTTTCCTGGAACTGTAGAGGTTTAGCCAGTAAACCTAAAAAACTGGCTCTGAAAGAAATCATCCATCGATATAACCCTGATGTCCTCATGTTACAAGAAACTTTAGGTAGGAGTGAGGAAGTATTGACAATTTTAACCTCTCTTCTCTCAGGATGGAACTTTTAGGCAATGGACTCCATAGGACACTCGAGAGGTATTGCCATGGGCATCAGGGAAGGTAGATTGAAATTGATTACCCTGTGGGGGATGGAGCATGATTTGGGTATGGGAGTCCTATCCTCTGATCTAGGAATTACTCTGATGGTAGTAAACATATATGGCCCATGCCAAGGGAGAGTTTCTTTTTGGAATTCCCTTCTCTCCAAATCTATGATGATGAATCAAAACTTGGTGGTAGGCGAAGATCTCAATTTTTCTATTGGAAATGTTGAAACTTGGGGACCATCAGCCAGAGAAGACTCACTATCAGAATTTTTTATGAATATGCTCAACACCCAAAATCTGATGGATGTAAACGTGTTGCAATTAAGGCCCACATGGAGGAACCGTCGAACAAGTGAAGCTAGAATTGCAAAAAAATTGGATCGGTTTCTTCTTTGTGAAGAGTTAGCTTCAAGGATTTCGGCTTTCCGTCAATGGGTGGGAGAGGGAGGAAACTCGGATAAATTTCCAATTCTTCTTGAGCTTTCCAAGCCTCCACATAAGTCGGCAGCCCCTTTCAAATCCAATTCCTCATGGCTGTAGGAGGACTCTTTCAATAAACTCTTTAGAGAAACCTGGAGAACTCCAAGTATGAACTCCACTGAGGATAAGGGCTTCCTATTCATGAAAAATCTTAAGAGATTGAAAAAGGCAACAATGGAGTGGTTGAAGGCTAGGAAGCAGAAACAGAATGAAGATCTAAATCAAATTGGCATAGAATTCCAAGACCTAGAAAGTCTTGATTCTGATGGCTATGAAACACAACAGAAAAAGGACAGAATCCTATTGTTGGAAGGACAATGAAGTAAAACTCTGCTAGCAAGAGAGGAGGAATGGAGGTTGAAAAGTAGAGCGATTCGGCTGAAGGCAGGAGATGAAAACACAAAAATTTTCCACAGTTATGCCAAAGGGAGGAAGAGCTCGAACACCATCTGGAAGCTAAAGGATGAAGAAGGCAGAGAAGCAAATACATTTGAATCTCTCTCACACATGAGGAGAAGCCATTTCGAGAAGTTATTCATAGATCAAGGGGAAGTAACATTGGTAGAGGTGATCATAACGGGCCAATGCTTTCCTCATTATGTGGAGGAGGAAGAAGTGGAGGAGCTAATGGGAGAAGTCACAAAGGAGGAGGTCAAAAGCATCATTAAATCAAGCTAAAGACAAGAGCCCAGGCTTAGATGGCTGGACAATAAAACTTTTCCAACACTTCTTCGACCAAATTGGATTTGAATTAATGGAGGTGTTCGAAGAATCCAAGAGGAAAGGTGTTTTCTATCCTCCTTTCAACTCAACTTTTATAGCTCTTATACCCAAAAAAGAAGATCTGTGCCCCTTTGAAGACTTTAGGCCTATCCCACTTTGTAACTGCATTTACAAAATCACTGCAAAAGTGATAGGAGTCCGAATGAAACCTATCTTATCAAGATGTATTTCAAATTAATAGTTTGGGTTTTTGGATGGAAGAGAGATCCATGAGGCCATTGGGGTTGCTCAGGAGACAATCCATAGCGTCAAACAGATGAAAAGGAAAAGGGCGGTTGTGAAAATTGATGTATCAAAAGCTTATGACAGAATCAGTTGGACATACATCAGGATGTTATTAACACATCTGGGCTTTAGAATCGACTTTATCAACTGGATTATGGAATGCATCACAAGTGTTAGTTTCACGATCCTGATAAATGGAGCATCCTCCTCTTTTTTCAAAGCGAAAAGGGGATTGAGACAAGGATGCCCTATGCCGCCCTTGCTCTTTCTACTAGTTGCTGAAGGACTAAGCCAATTAGTACAGAAGGCTAAAAGGGATGGAGCCATAAGAGGTTTGGAAGTGGCGATAAATATATTCATTTCTCATTTACTCTTTGTAGATGACATCTTACTCTTTAGCAATGGGAACATATCTGAAATAAAGGAACTCAAGAGGATTCTAGATCTTTTCATGAAAGCCATAGAAATGCAAGTGAAACATAGGAAATCACAACTGATTCTGAAAGTCTTTAACAGACAAGAGATAACCCAAATTTCAATAGTCCTACCCTTTGATGTGCACAAAATCGATGATCCTTTTAAGTATCTGGGGTTCTGGTTGAAACCGAATGCTTATTGGAAACAGGACTGGAATTGGCTACTTGCAAAAATAGATGCCATAATTACTCACTAGAGTTTCAAGTGGCTTTCAAGAGCCAGAAGGTTGACCCTAATCGAATCAGTCCTCCTAGAAATTCCTGTCTATTGGGCAACCTTGACATGGGTTCCTAAAGGCATTATGGAGAAGATAAGAAGGATTTGTAGCAGATTTCTCGGGGCAAGATCAAAGGAGGACTCAGTCCTACCTTGGGTTGCTTGAGTGAAATTGGCAAGGCCAAAAGAATGGGGAGGATGGGGAATAAAAGACTTCACAGCTTTTGGACCTTCATTGACAGTAAAATCAGGGTGGAGAATAATCAAAATGGGAAATCCCTGGACGAAAGTAGTGAGAAGGAAATACATTGACCCTGCCCCTTTAGAAGATTGGATAAGAAATCCCATTAAGAGAAGAGGGAATGTTTCTATGGTCTAGAAGGCTACCATAGATGCTTTCAAGATCATTGAGCAAGGCCTGTCTTGGCAGGTTGGAAATGGGGAGAATCTTAGAATCGGGAAAGATCCCTGGGTAGGCTGTAATAAAAATTTTGCTTTATCCCCAAAGCTTATCAGGAATCTCGACTCTAAAGGAATATATTTCCTCAATCAAATAGAGAAGCATGGTCACTCAACAATATGGGGTCAAGCGTGGCTATCAAGAGAGGATTTGTATCTTCTACCCCATTGGTGGAATGATTGGAAGGCCTATACACTAGAACTTTCTAGGTCAAATGTGAGATTGAGAGATAGACTGGATCAACTGATGTGGGTCCATGCAGAATTTGGGTCCTATTCCCCAAAATTTTGGTATAAATTCTTTATGTCAAAGAAAGGTTGGGGGAATCTGGAATGGTGGGCCAAGAATTTGTGGAAGCTAAAATGCCCTGCTAAAGCCAGAATTTTCTTCTAGTGTATTCTCAAGCGAAAGGTTCTAACGTGGGACATCCTTCAAGCGAGATATAAGTCAGGACCGGGGAGATTCCCACTTTGTAAAAATGAATGCGAAACAATTAGGCATCTATTTATAGATTGTCCTATTGTTAAAAGAGTGTGGTTGGAGGTTGGGAAACTCATCCAGAAGAATGTATTCTGGGAAGGGGAAATATTTTCAGATGTTTGGCATAAATGGTGGCATCTATACCTTGAGGGGACATTGTGGAACTTACCTTCCATCATCACATGGGGCATCTGGATAGCTAGGAATAGGAGCATTTTCTTAGATAAGAACGCCCCTTTTGAGGCTATTGCAATTCAATGTACTTCTATTTACACAAATATTCCCAAACCTAAAGCTGAGAAGATATCCAAACAATTTAGAGAGGAACAAATTAAGGATGGTATCTTGGATGGGGCATCCCAGAACAACAGAACAAGAGCAGGGCTAGTTATTCATATAAACCAAAACCAGAGTCTAAAAGCCTCTATGGGTTTAGGCACTGGTACAAATAATTCTACGGAGTTGTCAGATATAAAGTTTATTTTATGTTGGCTTATTCACAAGAACACCTTCACAGTTCAGATATTTGGGGACTCTATGAATGTTATTAAATGGTTCAATGGGCAAAGCAGACGTCAAAACTATATCTTGTTACCTTTATTAGAAGAGACTCTGCAGTTAAAGAATTCCTTTAACATCTTTTCTCTCTGCCACATCTACAGGGAACACAATGATACAACAGACAGACTTTCTAAAGAGGGTATGGAACAAGATATGGGTTGTTGGAGAATAGTGGAGGAGGACCATGGAGAGATCCGTGTGTCAGATCAGCCTCCTTAATCTTATTCTGTTTACACTTTGGACTCTTCAGGCTTTGCAAAGCTTGATTTTGTTTACAGTTGTTATGATGTTTATATTTGTAGTCGTTTATTATATTAACTGTTTTCAGATGTTGCATGACTTATGTATCTACTTCCTGTTTGGGTTGTTTTCCTCGATGAGGAGACCCAGGAAATAGATGCATTATTTTTACCTTTCCATGGAGACGCTCAAACTTTATGTTAAAACTAGTATAATCTGTTTTTTCTTGAGGTAGAGTCGGGGGTTGTTTTCCTCGATATGAGGAGGTCCACGTTTTCAGATTAGTGGTATATCTCTTTACTCATGGTTTTGGACAGGAAGGGCAGTCACTTCCTGTAGAGCTTTATGCTTTTCAAATCATACAACAAACTGAATGCTTTGGCATATATTATGTAACTTTTTATTTTTTATAAAAATTTCGATTTTTTCTTTCGAAAAAAAAATTAAGTGTTGTGCCGAAGGTTTTCGAGCGAATTAAATGTTCTGATAGGTGAATATTGGAGTCAGAGAAGAGGGGATGCACATATGTATGTATAAACCCCGACAGGAGCAATAGACGATTGCGATGAAGGTATCCTTAATAATGCACAAAGGCTATACCAAGGGTGGAAAATGTGTTTTGCGAGTATTTCCCTTTGTAAATGGATTTTCTAAATTAGTGGGGCCAAAATGAACCATAAAATCTATTCCAAAATGTCAAATACAAACCAAATAGCTTAAAAGAGATAATAATTTAAAAAATATATAACTAACTTAAAACTAACTCCTCCTTCTAGTCTAATTAAAAATTTGGAGGTTTCACGGTCTTATTTTCCAGTCAACTTTCCCTAAATTCCATACAAAATTTGTTGAAATCACAGAAAAATACAATCTAACTAAAAATTAATTCACCAACTAACTAAAAAATTCAAAACATAAATTAATTAAAAAAAAACTAATGCATTTATTACTAGAAAATTGATGTGCTCATAGTCAACCACATTTTCTATTTAACTGAAACATATCTATATAATTTTTTTCCCTTAATTTTTCAAAAGGTATTGGTATTGCCTGTAGACCAGAATTTCATAACTTTCAAGGAAAAAAAAATAATGGTTAGACTACAATTCATTAATAAGTGGGACTGTATATGCTTATCATTAAATATTGATATTGTTCCTATTTCAATTCAATAATGAACATATACTATCCTACATATTTATGGCTCAATAAACCTAGAAATATTGATCTAGATTTGGTGAATCTAAGTCACCAAATCTTACTCCGATATGACCTACGCATTTACACATCAAATCTATCAAACACGTTTAGATCCAAGCCTCCCTGATATCAGTACGATACATATTTAATTAGTTGCTCATATAACCCAATATAATTTCTTGTAAAGTGACTAGAAGTTATATATATATATATATATAATTGATTATTATATATATATAAATATATATATATAGTATATATGAAGTTTTAAACCACTACTCTAAATATATATAAAAAGTATAAGATTAAACATCGTTACTCATATATATATATATATATATTATGAGAGTACGATGTTTAAACCTTATACTTTTCAAAAACATTTTAACAAATGATATAAAAATTATATACATATATATATATATATATATAATTATATATATATATATATATATATATATATATATATAATTGTTAAATAATAATTATTTATGTTGTATAAACTAGTTTAACCTCATATCAACTTCAATATATATCTATATATAGAAAAAAATTGTTTAAAAAAATATAATGTAGTGTTGTATAATCTAATTTAATCTATGCCAATAAAATCAATCCACACAAATGCTATGCAATCTCTATGACATTCAAAATATAAATTTAAACAATAAAAATTACACATTGTTTTCTCATTTTAAAATAAATTTACTCATATTAAATTTATTGTTAAAATAAATCTATACTAATATAATAAAATGATTAAAAAAAAACTCCAAAAACAGTCCGTCACTTCTAGATCCTAGATCTGAGAGACAAATGGTTAACATTCATCCATGTTTGTTTTGGTTCAAGCCCTTATTCCTTTTAATCCAGCTTAAAATGCCCATTTACTTTTCGATATACTTTGATGATCACGTGAGGACAGCTGACAGATGTGTAAAATTATTTTGGTTTAAGATTGATCATTTTGTGTTGCTGGTTGAGATTTTTATATTTTGTTTATATAATTTTGGTTATTTTAAAAATATATGCTACAAGAATATATGCTAATTTTTATTGCTGGATTTATGTGTCATGAATTTGAATGTTTATTCTAATTTCATTTTTAAAGTAAGGTTTTCTTTAATATCAACAACTTTTTATGGATATGAATAGGTTTGTTCTTCTTAAAGCAGGAAACAAAAGAAAAAAATGTTAACTTATCAATTACATTAACCTATTTAACACTTATTTTGAGTGCCAAAGCTTGGATCATAGTATGCATGATTTTATGATTACCATCCTCTTTAGTAAATCACAATCTCAATTGAGTATTCAAACAAATAATTATATTAAGGATATTGGATTCACTTTGTGTACTATAACAAACAATGAAACTCAAAAGGTAGAATCTCGAGTAGCATTTAGTCCCAGTTGGCCTTTGGCTCCACCAATTAATAGTTCAATGCTTTAATAGGTCTCAAGGCCTATTCAACAATGAGGGAGATCCATCAAGCCCATTCTTCTCCCTCCTCATTTTGTCTACAGGTGCTCTCTAATGTATTATGGAAAGGATGTTGTAATGTTCTACCCTATAAACATTTTGACTAGGTCAATTACATAAATAATAATAATAATAATAATAATATAATTTTAAAAAATAAAATTAATAATTAAAATAAAATTGAGGTGAAATAGTCAAATTACAGTTAGTGCTTTTGGCCTCTTCTTTCGATAACCCATCATTTTTCCATTATATATATATATACCAGCCTAGATCCATCTCAACTCCAAATCTGCCAAGCTCTAAGAGGGATCATCCCTCTCTGTGCTTGGTAGATCCAGAGTTAAGATGGATCAATAAAAAGACTTAGTTGATGACCACCTAAAGTAGCACCCACCTATTACTTTTGATAATTGTTTTATTCCTAATTAGACCTATTAAAGTTTAGAACCCTTTCTCTACTCTCATTGGCTTAGACAATATCAGGAAAAACATATTGAGTTTTCAATTAAAGTTACCTCATGGAATGCACAAGGTTTAAAAGGCCTTGACAAGAAACATACAATTTAACAAATAATTACTTTGATTGGTGGAATGCATATCATGTGCTAACAACTAAAAACTATTGTATCCCACGCCTTTGTTGTGCTTTGCAATGTATATTTTTTCACCCTGTCTATATGGGACTAATCTAATGATATGCTTTTTAGATTTTGTGTAGAAGTGAGATCACTTGATTGTTGGAGATATCTCAATATTTCAATGTCTAAATTATATTTGAAATATAAATGGATTTAGAACCAAACTCAAATTACATAGACTAAATTAAAATAACTTAAAACTATGATTTCTGCATTTCTAATTTAGTGAGGCAAAACCATATTTTTCATTATCAGAAGATTGGCAGGCATCTCGATACTACATGTAGCAAGTGAATCGTACATGAATTATGGGATAGAGCTTCTAGAGCCAACAATACTCAATTGGAGTGAGGGTGTCTTGGTCAATTTGAGGGAACAACTTACTAAAGCAAAGGAGTGGAATTTGAAGAACTTCAACTATAGAGAGATCTTGTCTCTTTCTCTCTATAGTGGGCGCCACTACTGTAGCCTTAGCAGATTGTACTTGAGCCCATTGATCCAAGGACCCCACAGATGAGGAGGTGGATAGGCAAAATGAGCTGACATGCAAGCCCATTAGCGATCAACTTTTCTCTAACCTTCTTTGGGTGGCTACATAGGAAGTTCATCATCATTGATTATTGTCCTTATGCAGGGATGGATTTTTGTGATGATCCCAAGCTTGAGTTGCCTCAGGGTGAGAAATGGGATACTTCAGGTAAGATACTTTGACCATTAAGTTTTTCAAAGTTTTACGATTTTTTGTGTTTTTTTAAGTTCCTGGGACTAAACTATTTGATGTTTTCATACACACATTGGACTTGTTCGACTAGTAGGTGCTACATATCTCTTTCACCTAGAGAGATAGACACAGGAGGAGTCAAAGAGACCAGTACAGATTATTGGGGTAGTATGTGATGTGCTACGAGATCTAGATGTAGCGGACATCCTATCAGAGGTGCACATGGAGGGACTAACACATGAGATTTATGAGACCATGGTCGATCAACTTCCATTGCGACTTCAATGACACACAATCAGAGTGCCTAGTCGTATTGGTCTATTAGTAGATAAAAGAGCTCGTGCAGTGTCACTTTATCATGAGCACTACTGATTTGTCTACTTAGATGTTTTGCATGTAGTGTTCTTATATGGATGATGTAGCCATATGTGGCTTGGGGCACACATTTTGTAAACCCAAACTTAATATATATATATAATATATATATATATATATATATATTATATATATATATATATATATATATAATATATATATATATAATATATATATATATATATATGCAGTATTTCGTAGTTCTTATTCTACTGTCAATATGATGTGATGTGAATTGAATTTTTTTTACATTCTTTGCAAATGTCGATCTAAAACAAAATTAGCTAGGACATTTGCTAATGTGTTCAAATTCATAGAAATATGTTCATATCATATGAAACCGAAATGTCTTTCCAAAAGATGCACTCTCAAAACTATGCAAAGGATGGCGGGATTTCTCACTGAATAGATGTTCGCGAGTTGTATTACTACAAGTTGTGAGTCAAGCCTGATGACTATATAACAGATACCATGTGAAATAACGTCATAAAGTAGCTCATCCACTGCGCTATACTGAGTGACGTTGTTAGTAGAGAAACCAATGTAAATCCCTTGCATACTCACTAACTCACCATTAGGAGGAAAGATAGCCCACGTTGTAGAGGATAGGTTCTGAGTACTATGGATAGCACCATCGACATAACCAATATACAGTTCAAGAGAGGTTGACGTCTATAATCGAAAAGTAAACATAATCAACATAAACCATGGGAAACTCTAGAAAGCACACTACAAACACACTTAACACACTTATAGACAGTATGTACACAGTGTAAAATGCATGGGATCAAGCATAGTATTTTTTTAGGTACAACCCATTTCTAGGTTGCGTCAATGGAACTCCATCGAGATCTACTAACTCATAAGCCCCTTTCACAAGGACATGCTTGACAATGTATGGGCCGAGCTACATAGGCTGGAACTTCCCTCGACCTAGTTTCTCGGCCTCCTGGTCATATAAGAGAACCAGATCTACTTCTGAGAAGATTCTAGGCTTGACACCTTTGTCATAATGTGCTTTAATGCATATTTTATGGGCTTCATTGGCTAACACAGCATCACGTCAGATTTCATCCAAATGAGTTAGATGTAAAAGACTCTCCTCCTCTGTGAAAGTAGTAGGAAGAAGTTTGATAGCTAGTTTCAGCGATGGAATTTCACATTTGACTATGAGGAACTCTTCCAGACCATACACCAACTGGAAGGGTGTGAATCCACTAGTAGTCCTAATTCAAGTTCAATATGCTCATAAGGGAGCAAAGAGAAGAAAATATCAGTATGGTTTGTGGACCCCTATCATACGCAGAAGCATAGTCTTAAGGACTTTCTTAATCTCCTCAACTTGTCGTTAACCCGAGGATAATAGGGAGTGGAATTTTCATGTGAAAGTCTCAATTTGGTAGCAAATTCGATCATCATATGATTCTAAAAGTGCTTCCTGTGATCTGTTACTATTGCTTTCGGAACACTGAACCTAGCAATCATGTGTTTGAAGAAAAAGTATGCAGTTGTTTCACCGGTATTATTGAATATAGGCATCGCTTAGCCCACTTTGTAAAGTAGTTAACAACGATAGTGATATAGCCATGCCCCTCATCTAAGTGAGGGTTACATGTCATAAAATTGATACCGCATTTCATAAAGGGACCAACGACAAAAACTGGATGCAAAGGAACAAGCAGAGTGTGAAATGTTTTATCATAGATCTAGCATGCATGACATTTTGGACTACAAGGATACAGTCGCGAAAAATGGTGAGCTAAAAGTAACTAGATCGTAAGATTTTTTGTGCTATAGCATAACCAGATAAATTTCCATTGCATGCCCTTGAGTGGCATTCATTCAAGACTTTTTCAACCTCCTCAAGATTGATTCACCTTCGTAAAATCGTATCGATACAACGACGGTAAAGAGTGTCATCGATAATCACATAGTTTTGGGATTGGTACCAAATACATCGTTGCTCTGAGCAAGAGGTATTAGGACGGAAATTATGGGTCTGGACATAGACAAGAAAATCTCAATACCATGGGTTAGATGACAAGATCATGAACAAGGACTCGTAGAGGATGGAATCTTTAGATGTAGATTCAATATCTAGTAAAGGGATATCACACATTAGCTCAGTAAAAACTAAGGATTTATTCGAATTGGATTTGATGAATTCCAGGTTGAACTGTTGGAGAATAATGATCCACCCAGAGTATTTTGCCCCCAAAAAATTGACATGATAATATGTATATCATAGCATTGCGATCTGAAATGACAGTTCTTTTGCGAAGAAAGGTGTAATAGCGAAATCTCTGGATGGCATGAACAGTCACCAAAGCTAACTTTTCCACATGAGTATATCAAATTTCAGTATCGTTGAGGTTTCGACTTAGATACTAAATGGTATTTTTTGTCCCCATATCGTCTTCTTGGACCAACATGATAGATATAATAGAGATGGTGGTAGCAAGGTACATGAAATAATTGTCCTAATAGTCGGGAGGATATAAAAGAGATACCCAAACTAATACTTCTTTCAAGGCATCGAACACTTTCGGTGCAACATCGTCCCAATGGAAGGGAATCCCATTTTCTAGTAAGTGAGTAAATCCTTTTGTCAATTCAACTTAGTTAGGGACGAACCTCCTTAGGAATTTGGCTTCCCCTTAGAGTCTTTGTAATTGAACAAGAGTGGGAGGTGCAGGAAAATCAATAATTTCCTACACTTTTAAAGGATCAATATGAATTTCTTGTTTTAAAACTACGAAAGTAAGGAGTCAACCAGAACTAACACAGAACACACATTTGTGTGGGTTGAGTCGAATGTTGTAATGTCTACAATGGGGGAAGATGGCCCGTGAATGCATGGGGTGATCATCCCAACAATTGGAGTGAGCAGGGAGACCTTCCAAATATGGTTGCATAATGTTATTGATATCATGGAAAGTGTGGTACATCACACGTTGAAATGTGGCCCGTGCATCCTTTAAACCGAAAGGAATCTTTCTATAAGAAAAAGTACCCCAAGGAGAAATAGGTGTGGTTTTTGTTTGGTCCGTCAGGAGAATTTTGATTTGATTATAGCCTGAGAATCCATCCATAAATGAATAAATCTCACATCCAATCTGGTCAATAACGGGGTCGAGTAGTTGTCCTTTTGACAAACTCAATTTTTGTCCCAATAATCAATGCATACTCAGTTCATGCCTTGTTTCTTAATTACAGGGACAACATTTGATACCCAATCAGTTAAAGGAACATGATATATCAAACCATTTCAAAGAAGCTTTTTGATTTCATCTCTTATGCTTGCAACCTTCTTGGGTTGGATCGAACGGAGGCGCCATCAAACGGGTTTGGCATAAGGGGACATCTTGATTTTGTGCACTATGATATTTGGGTCGATACCTGACATTTCCTCATATGTCCAGGCAAAGACATCTCTAAACTCATGAAAAAGGGCTCAATAAATCTTAACTTCAGATGAAGTACAAGATGCTCTGATGTATAAATTTTTTACTATTCCTAGTTTAATCGAAATATCGAGAAAAATGGTTTCTTCAATATTTGAAAGATTCTTTTCAGAATCAATCTCATGAATGGAAATGAAATTTGTAAGGGGTTCAAAAGAATTATGTAGGTACACACCACTGAGATTATCTTCAATGGTATTTAGGAAGGAGGAATGGAGATGATGTTCATCCCACGACGCATCATCTGACATCATGATCTCCATGATGCTTTCGTCGGTAGATAATATAAGTGAGAAAGGATCAAAGGGTGTGCCATAATCAAGTGATTGATCTACCCAATTAATCGAAGAGAAAGTATGGGTTGCACAAGTTTAGTAGATGGCTTCTTAATATTTCTCAACAGGGCTAAGCGGCATTCAGTCACCAAAACTTTTGATGCTAGTTTCATCAAGAACAATCCATGGATCGGCCAGGATCATAGATGATGATATCATGTTGATATAAGAAATCGAAGTGGAGGATCTAGGAAGGGGAGGGGGAGGGAATGAAAAATTTCCCCTAAGTGATGAATCCTTCAATAAACCAATGCCAACATGTTGATAGGAATGTAGGGCTTCTCCTACAAGAGGGACACTTCTAGTAACATTAGAATCAAAGGCGAAAAAGGTGAGTTGATCTATGGCCACAATCCCACCTTTATGAGAAAAGGTGATCATGCAAAATTAATTTGAAGCAACGATGACCATAGAATAAACCCATGTACATCCTAGTAGAAGATTATAATCCAAAGTTTCATCAATAACTTCTACTTCAATGAAGATGGCTTTGCCAACTAATTCCACTTGGAGAGAATCAAAATCCAACATCGTTTGTATGTCCTTCCATAAAATGATTTTAATGTGGTGGTCGATTGACTTAGTTTGGGTGAACCAATCACCTTCCAGCAAGAAAATGACATGATGTAGGTCTAGGCTCCCTCATCCACAATATAATGATTAATGTTATTACCATGGACAATGACCTAGATCATAAAATCTAACTGAGCCAGAAGTCGAGGGGTATAGTTTCCATGAGATAAAACTACTAGGTTGGAATCTAATGGATCCACACATCTGAAGCTGACAACGAGGCCTCCTTTTGGGTGGGGCAGTTTTACAACACCTTAAGAGTCGACATAACCGAAGGATACTGAGCCAAATCTTCAACTACATTATAATTTTAAGTGGCTCTTGAATGAGGGTTAAAAGCATACTTATGAATAACACCCTTCGGAGGATTGATAGTTAATTTCACATGAATTGAAGGTCGAACAGGATCAAATGAGGGTGGCGCCGAAACGGTAGGTTGATCAGTGGCCTCACCATTCGTTGGTTTCGCATTACCATAGTCCTTATTCTGAGTGGCCACCATGACATCAAAGTTTATCTTTGAGGAGGAAAGTGATCCTCATTACAAATCAAACATGGGTATTGAGGCTTTCATTTCTCATCAGAAGTCTACGGCAAGGAGTCTTTCTTTTTCTTACCTTTAGCTTTCTTCTTTCTTCTAGGTTTTTTTTGAGACTTTCCTTTATCATATGAGACAGAAACTTATATCAGAAGCAGAAGCCATAGAAGGATGAGATGCAGGGTTTTTTGCAGGAGTGATAAGAGAAATACTAAATGGTTTACTTGCCAACAGCGAATTGGCAAAACCCATAATCCCATCGACAGGATGAGATTCATTACCAGGTGGAGGAGGAACAATATTCAAAGGTCTTAGAGCATTTGGTATTTTTTCATAGAGCATACTCATTTGGGTATAGACCAAATCTAAATATGGAGCACGAGAAATAACTTGCTCTTCAGTCACGACTCCACCTTTGGCCATATCTTGTGTTATGGGCACTAACAGAGACTTGACAAATAATTCCGCTAACAACTTATCGGGAACATAATTCTTGACCAACCGATGACGATGTCTCCACTCATGAATGTGATCTGAAATGTGAGTATAGTCTAATTATTTTAATTTAGTAAATAGTTATGTTCCAGATTCATATCTCATGGGAAACAAGAAATGTGTGAGGAAGGTAGTGGCTAAAGTGTTGAAGTCGTGAAATGACACTCTAGGTAATTCAATATACCATTTAGTTGTGGTAACCATAAGCTTTCATTGGAAGAGCTGAATGGAATCATCATTAAGAGAATTAGATGAACACCATAGATGATACGTCATAACATGTGTCAACGGGTCTTCTTTTGGATTCGTATCGAACTTTGGGATATCATAAGGCAACTTAGTGGGAATAATTGGCCACCATGGCAAATGAGCAGGGGGGTCAATAGTAAGTCGAGTTAAATCTGGTAACTCGAGAGTAGCCACAAAAGGTAACTTCTGATTAAAATCCAGAGGTGGATGATGAATCGGGATCTAGGGAGAACCATACACTGTTGAAATGGGTTGTAAAGTTCAGCTCACATGTATTTGAGCTTGTTAGGGCGTTGACAGATAGGTAGGAATTTGCAATGAAGATGGTACATTTTGAGAATTCAATAATTGATCCCAATATTAACCAGGTTGTACGGGTAAAGTAGGATTCCAAACACTAGAATCCATTCTAGGATGAGGAGGACTATAACTAGGAATACTACCATATTGAGGTATACCAACAACATATTTCCCCCCAACCATGGGAGGAGGGGATGATGGAGGCAATTGCGATTTGAATGGAGGGTACCCAACATAAAGAGGGTTGGGTTGTTGAGGGTAGCTTTGCCCACTGACATAAGGGCCAGCTTGCTACTCTATTGTTGGTGTAGGTGGAGGAAGAGGAGCAAACCGTGTGGCTTTATGCAGTATGTTGTCAAGGGGAAATATGATGTTGATTGATCCCACTAGGAGGTTTACTGATCATATGTGACAAAATGACCTATAAAACCTGTAGTTATGTATGCTTTAAGGAAAAAACATATTTTCAAGAGGGAGGAAATGTTATGTAATTAATTAAACATGTAATTGGGGCTTGATCAAGGATCATGCCCCTTCTTGAAAAGGTGCCCAAGGGCTTATATATACTCAGTAAAATTAGAGTTTCCACTCCACCCTATCATTGTGATCCATGTGGACCTAGTCATAAGAATAGAAGAATTATTGGTGTAAATAAAAATAATTTCTTAGTCTTAGACCCGTTGTTCGAACGACCCTTGGAACAGTGCAACAAATGGGATGTCTTTATCGATATCCTCATGATGGGAGAAGAGTAGGTTCAAAAAGGGATCTTGAAGTGTCTCGGGGTTTGCCAAGATGGTCTTTTAACATCTCATTTTCTCATTAAGAGTGATTTCCATTTTCTCATCATTGGCTTAGTGAGGAAATAAAAAGAAAAGGAAGGGGAGCAAGCATGCTTAGAGTGTGTAACACAACAGAGAGGAAGTTGTATGTTGCATTTGGGAAGAACAAATCGATCCTAAAAAATAATCTATTGATCCTCTTCCAATTAGTTTATTGGATAGTATCACATGTCCAAGGATTTAACTCATAAGCGATGTTTGTGGTTCAATTCCAGGATAGCCCAGTTGCGCTAGGGAAAATTGTAGGGAGAAAAATCTAAAGAATATTATTTTTTCATGTATGATCTAGTTGGTTAGGGTACAAGGGATATAAATCAGTTGGTACAACTCGACTCTTGCAATTGGGTCATTGTGATTACAAGTTGGATGTTTCATCGTCGAGGTGGTAATGATGGTATCCTTTACTCGAACCAGTGGCTTACATTTTCTCGGTAATGGGGAATAGGACCGAAAACATGCCATTGGAAAACCTCTATAGAGACAAAGAAAGATGGGTCGTCAAGAAGTAGAGAAGGTAGAGTGGGTAGTTGGTTAGATCTAATATAGATCATACATGGGCGATGGTTGGAGTCGACAAGGCTTCCATGGATTAATCCTTAATGACAATATAATATCATTTAGCCTGCAACATTTTTATCAGAATTGAATTAATATCTCAATTATGTATTTGAAGGTGCAGAGAAATAATAGGAAAAATATCATGAGTAGGGTGGGAGAAATAACGGATAAGACAAGGTAAGGGGAAATAATGGGAAAAATACTATGAGGGGTCATGGCAGAAATAATGAGCACAAGTTGTGAGAGGAGGAAGGGAGTAGTGGGAGGAAACAATGGGAAAAGTATTACGAATGGGTGCCAAAAATATATTTCAAGGCAGGGTGCATGGAAATAATGGGGAATACACAATCAATAGCTAAGTGTGAATAAGGAGGAATACAATACATGTGGTGAGCTACTACAATAGTTAAAGATCCTGAAATAGCTAGACTAATAGCTAATAGAGCATGTCTAGAGTTTAGTAGTATTTCTAGTCCCATTCATCTATTCAAATCATGGTCTATGTAGCCAGTATCATGGAAATGTTTTGTGACACTAAGAAAGGAAAAAACACTCAAAGCTAACAAAATGTATTGTGTGAGTAGTCAAAATGAGGATACAAAGAATATGTTAGCTAAATCTTAACTTATTTCTATGATTAGTACCTACAAATTACATCATTATTTATTTGGATCGAGTGTAAAAATCAATTTGAAAGAAGGATATTATTTCCCATGCAACTTTTAGTAGCTCAATAGTGTGAATATTTGTGAACTAAAGAAAATCAACATTGTCGTTTTGCGCACCTATGCATGATGTAGTCTCATGATACTTTGTTTTGAGTTTAAAGAGTACAAATGCATAGATTTGCACGACTAAGAGGTGACTAGTTGCAACGATTTACATGACTGAGAGGTGCCTAGTTGAATGGATTCACATGACTTAGAAGTGAGCCACTTGAAACGAATAAATGTGTTGTCTTTTTTTTAGGGGCTGGGTGGGTGGGATGGAGTGACTAACATAACATATATGTTTTAAGCAGCTATGATGACTATCCATTGGAGAGAGTGAGACTACACCAATATCTAGAATGTAGTGAGGGCATGTCTAGGGTTTGACCATGTTGATTGTGGATGGCCATGGTTGACCATGGTCAACGAGATTGACTATGTTATCAATGGTTGACTATGGTTGATTGTGGTTGACCATGAATGATTATGGTTAACCATAGTTGAGCTTATATAACCATGGTTGAACAAGGTTGACTATGATTGAACTTGTTGACAATATTTGATCATGTTTGATCATTGTTGAACTCATTTGACCATGTTTGAACATGGGTAAACTTGTTAACCATACTTGACCATTATATTATATTTTGTCCATTATTACCTCACTTGCCCTCAAGTATGAACCATATTTTGTCCCTTTACATTCTCACATCCATATACATTCTCATATCTATATCATTATGGAAAGTATATCCCACATCTTTTGGACTTGTCTAAGCAAGCGACAATTTTACGTGGATCGTGATTTTCTCATCGAAATACGATGATTTTTTCTCAAAAAATCTAAAACTGGGAACATTTGAATCGTTTTTTAAATGGTGGAAATAGATTTAGTGCCCTCAAGGACTCTTGGAGCACCTAAGATCTGAAACTTGACAGTTTTACCCTGAATTTCCAAAAATTTCCACCATATTTTATCAAAATCGTGCTAGAAAAACAATTATTTTCCACGCAAAATCATTGCATGTTTAGGCTACACATCAACTTTTTCTTTGTAATACCTCTTTTATCACCTTCTTTATAAGGGAGAAATCTCATTAAAGAGAAGAACCTTTTGCCTTTTTGTGTCAAAAACACATCACTTATTCTTCGTGAGATCTCAAAGTTTCATTGTTTAAATTATATGTTTGGTGTATAAATGAACTATATGCCTCAAGGTTACATTGTTTGAATTATATTTTTAATGTATAATGGGACTCTAGGCCTCAATGTTTAAGTGTTTAAATTTTATTTTTAATGTATAAATAGACTCTAAATTTTGAAAACTCCAAGACAACCAAATTATATAGAAATCAACCATAAAATCTATGCCAAAAAGTCAAATACGAATTAGATAACTTAAAAGCATGATTTCCTCATTTCTAAGTTAGTGGGGGCAAAATCAACCATAAAATCTATTCCAAAATGTCAAATACAAACGAAATAACTTAAAACATATAATAATTTTAAAAAATAACTAACTTAAAACTAACTACTACTATTCTAATTAAAAATGTGGAGGTTTCATAGTGATATTTTCTGAAATTTCCTTAAAATCCATCCAGAATTTTTTGAAAACACAAAAAAAACACAATGTGACCAAAAATTAATTTAAAAAATTCAAAACATAAAATAATTAAACAAAAACTAATGCATTTATTACCAGAAAATTGATGTGATCATAGTCAAACACATTTTTATTCAACTGAAACATATCTATATAATTTATTTTCCCAATTTTTCAAAAACTATTTGTGTTGCCAGTAATCAGAATTTCAATAACTTTCAGGGAAAAAAACACAATGATTAAACTACGGCCTCATGAGAAAATATATGTGTATCATTAGATATTGATATTATTCCTATTTCAGTTCAACAATGAACTTATACTGTCCTACTATTTATGTTTATCATTAAATATTAATATTATTCTTATCCTTAGATATTGATATTATTCATGTTTCAATTCAATAATGGACTTATATTGTCCTGCCTATTTATGGCTCAATAAACTTAGAAATATTATGATCGCCAAATCTATTGAAATATTGATCACCAAATCTTACACGGATATGTCCTGCGCGTTTACACATCAAATCTATCAAACATGTCTTAAAAGAATCCCCTCCTCAATCAAATGATCCACAATCCCAATGACTTGTGCAGGATATTGCAGTTTACTGGAATATTCCGAGATCTGATTAGTTCAATTATTTGACTTCACCCATGTGCGTTGAATTATTTCAAGATCCACAATCCCAATGCGCCTTCTATAAGATAAGATGGCATTATGATTCAGCCATTTCCAACGCAACACCTGTAACTACTGCAACGCTCTCTCACATCTACCCATTTCCAACGCAACGCTGACCACCACCTTCCAAGTTCCAACGCCATACTCGTCACCGCTGCTATAACATTATTTTCAATGTGGCAACTATTTATAGATATTATTATATTCAGCACTTGACATTCTGTGAGAACCTAGAACCGCCATGAAAGACCTTCATTGTTGCATGTCTTTCCAAATAGTTCAGTCTGCAAGTTCTGTCATTTAAGTGTTCCCCATCAAAGATGGAATTTCGAAACAAAGTTACCAGTCAAATTTGACTGTTTTCATATTTTCTGAGTCTTTTTCTCTATATCACGTAAAGGTTTTAACAGTTTTATAAAATTTTGAATTATATTTGACAAGCAAATCACCTTATAATAACAAATTGTCCATCAAATTCCATCGCTATAAATCGTGATTAACCGCTAATCATTTTTTGAGAAAATCTAACTCTAAAATAATTATAGCATGTCAGTATTTGCAAGCGGCCCTGGTTTGTTCTGAAAGCAATTTGAGAAAATCTAACTCTAAAATAATTATAGCATGTCAGTATTTGCAAGCGGCCCTGGTTTGTTCTGAAAGCAATGGGAATCTTTTGGAAGTGAAGTTGGTGCAACTGGCTCGACTGGTTAAAGTGTTAGTCACATCAATGTTTCTAGATGTACGGGAATGATGATTGTACGGCCAAATGAATCTATCATGGTAACTCCTGTTTCGGAAAATTCCTAGCCATATTTTGAAATGTAGTGTGCCCATATATGTAATGCTTCACTAAGAAACCTATTTACTAAAAGTTGTCTACCGAGCCGCAAATTTGTTTGGACAGCAAGAATTCTTTGAAATTTCGTTAAATTTAAAAAAAAATGGATAGCAGGAGTGTTTGAATTTGATTTTTTTTATAGTAAAAATGAATTCAAATTTTTACGGATTTAAAATCTTGAAACTTGATAAGGGTAACTCAAATTTCTCAGTTTTTTTTGCCAAACGTTATCAAAATATTGCAAAAAAAAATATTCTTATCCAGGTAAATTTGAAGTCTAGTGCCAAATGTTAGTTGTTTGTCCCTTTTTGAACATGTTATTAGGAGTTGGGTTAAGCGAGTTTAAGTATGCATGAAATTTGATTAGCTAATTGTCTATTACACATTATTACACATTGATTACCGACAAGGAATTTTTTTTCTTATGAGTCAATATTTTTGAGCCTAGAGACTCTTTCTTAAAATAAAAATAAAAAATCTCTCTAAATAGAAATAGGCTATAATAAAAAGGAAAAAAAATACACTATATATATTTAATTAATTGTCCATATAAACCCAATGTAATTTTTTGTAAAGTAATTAAAAGTTATATATATATATATAATATATATATATATAATATATATATATATATATATGAGAAAGATATTTAAACTTCATTATATTACTATATATAAAAAAAATTGTTAAAACAAATTATTTTACCTTGTATAAATATAATAAAATCACTCAATACATATATTAATATAATATTTAAAAATATAATTTAAACAATAAAAAATTACACATTATTTTTTATTTTAAAATAAATTTACTCATATTAAATTTATTGTTACAAATAAATTATATAATATAATATTAATAATAATTAGATCCTAAAAACAATCACTTCCCGGTACTAGATCCCAGAAGCAAATGGTTAACATTCATCTATCTTTATTAAAGCAAATGGTTAACATTCATCTATCTTTGTTTTGGTTCAAGCCCGTATTCCTTTTAATCTAGCTGAAAAGTAAGCCCATTTACTTTTCGTTATACTTCTGATGATAAGGTGAGGACCATGGATGGATTTGAAATTATTTTGGTTTTAGATGGATCATTTTGTGTTGTTGGTTGAGATTTTTATATTTTTTATATAATTTTGGTTATTTTAAAAATATATGTTACAAGAATATATATTATTGTTATTTTCTATACCTGGATTTATGTGTCGTGAATTTGAATGTTTATTTTATTTTCATTTTTAAAGTAAGGTTTGTTTTAATATAATATGTTTTTATGGATATGAAAGGGTTTGTTTTTCTTAAAATAGGAAACAAAAGAAGAAAAAAATATATGTTATTGTTATTTTTTTTATAGCTCGATTTATGTGTCATGAATTTGAATGTTTATTCTATTTTCATTTTCAAAGTAAGGTTTGTTTTAATATCAATAGGTTTTTATGGATATGAAAGGGTTTGTTCTCCTTAAAGTAGGAAACAAAAGAAAAAAAAATGTTAACTTATCAATTACATCAATCTATTTAATACTTAATTTCAGTGCGAAAGCTTGGATCATAGTATGCATGACTCTATGGCAACCCTCCTCTTTAGTCTAATAGAAGAGGGATCAAATCTCTTTTCAGTCTAAAAGAAGTTTGTAACGTAAGAAATTTGATCCCTCTCTGTGCTTGGTAGATCCAGAGTTCAGATGGATCAATCAAAGGACTTAGTGGATGACCACCTAAAGTAGCACCCACCTATTACTTTTGATAGTTGCTTTATTCCTAATTAGACCTATTAAAGTTTAGAATCCTTTCTCTACTCTCATTGGCTTTCACTACTCTCATTAGCTTCGAGAATGTAAGGAAAAACATAATGAGTTTGCAATGAAAGTTACCTC
Organism: Pinus taeda; assembly: GCA_000404065.3. Taxonomy (NCBI): domain Eukaryota; kingdom Viridiplantae; phylum Streptophyta; class Pinopsida; order Pinales; family Pinaceae; genus Pinus; species Pinus taeda. Next base: position 117,968 of record APFE031341302.1, read on the forward strand.
ATGGAATGCAGAAGGTGTAAAAGGCCTTGACAAGAAACATACAATTTAACAAATAATTACTTTGATTTGTGGAATGCATATCATGTGCTTAGAACTCAAAATTATTACTTTTGATAGTTGTTTTATTCCTAATTAGACCTATTAAATTTTAGAACCCTTTCCCTACTCTCATTAGCTTGGAGAATATAAGGAAAAACATAATCAGTTTCAAATGAAAGTTACCTCATGGAATGCAAAAGGTTTAAAAGGCCTTGACAAGAAACATTCAATTTAACAAATAATTACTTTGATTTGTGGAATGCATATCATGTGCTTACAACTCAAAATTATTGTATCCCACGCCTTCGTTGTGCTTTGCAATGTCTCTTTTATCACCCTATCTATATGGAAGCAATCTAATGATATGTTTTTTTAGCTTTTTTTTTTGTAGAAGTCAAACCACTTGATTGTTGGAGATATCTCAATATATCAATGTCTAAACTATATTTTAAATATAAATGGATTTAGAACCAAACTCAAATTACATGGACTAAATTAAAATAACTTTAAACTATGATTTCTCCATTTCTAATTTGGTGGGGTAAAACCATAAAACATATCCTAAAAAAGTCAAACACAAACTAATCAACTTAGAATTTATCCCCAAAAAATATAAATAACTTAACAATTTTCCAATTTTCTAAATTAAAAGAAATAAAAAATAAATAAGATGATTCTACAATTTATAGTAAAAAAAATTAAAATACAACAAAAAAAAATTGTTGGAATTAAACCTATGAACCTTACATGAATACTCAAAAGAGTAGTATTAATGCAGGATGGCCACCCAAGCGTGTTTGAAAGTAGGAAGATCAATAAGAAAGAATGTCTCAAGTCTACATAAACCAAGGAAATTCTTGCTATTATAGACTCATTAGCCATATCCATACAATATCTCTTGGGAAATAAGTTCTTAATATGAATAGATCATGATAGTCTTCAACATCTCCTCCAGCAGAAAATGCTATCTATAGAAAAAAAAAAATGGATCAAAAAAAGTGTTGCCTTCAACATGGAGGTATTACATAAGAAAGGGAAAAATAACGTAGTAGTTGATGCTCTGTCTAGGAAATACGAAGAACCATCATTACTTGCAGTTTTTTTTGTCTTTCCCAAATGGCTTAATGAGATTCGAAGAAAATATGCACAAGATCAAGAAACAAGTGCTATAATGAATAACCTTCCACATAATTGAAAATTCCAATGGAAAAACAACGTTCTATGGTACAAGGGAAGAATATATCTAAGTTCAAATTCCAAATTTAAAGCCAATATTTTCAAAGAGTCGCATCAGTCACTGTCATCCAAACACATAGGATTCTTTAAAACCTACTGTAATGCACATCAATCATTCTTCTGGAAGGGTATGAATAACGATATTAAAAAATATGTGGCAGAATGTGATCAATGTCAACGAAATAAAAGTGAGAACATTATGACCCCAACGCTGATCCACCCCTTAAATATCCCAAACCAAAAATGGGAATAAATATCAATGGATTTTATTAAAGGATTACCCATGCGAGATGGGAAAGATAACATTCTTGAAGTAGTAGACAAACTCACAAAGTATGCACACTTCATAGGAATAAATAAATCATATTCAACAAAAGAGATCGTCGTATTTTGCAAGAATCTCTACAAATTACATGGATTTCCTAATGTAATTGTTAGTGATAGAGATCCTAAGTTTAAGGGGAAGTTTTGGAAGGCGTTTTTCAAACATATTGGAACATAGCTCAACATGATTTCTACATATTATCCTCAAAAAAACGATCAAACAGAAACTGTCAATAAGTGCTTAGATGCTTAACCTCGTTGTTATGCAACACACAAAAAAAACAAGTGGGCTCAATGGTTACATCTCATTGAATGGTGGTACAATTCAACCTATCATACTTCCGCAAAGATGACCCCATTTTAAGCTCTGTACGGACATGAACCTCCCAAATGGAAGGATTTGGCAATTTCCAACATAAAAGTTCCAGCAGTTAAGGAGAAATTAGAAGAAACCCAAAAAGTTTTTCAAACATTAAAATAAAATATAAGTATTACAAGAAATCGCATGAAGCAACCGGTCGACCGACACAGAACAGGGAGAGAATTTGAAGTTGGAGAATGGGTATTTGTTAAACTTCATCCTTACAAGCAGCTTTCCCTAAAACAAAAAGGAAAACAAATTGGCGCCAAAGATTTATGGACCATATCAGTTTAACAAAAAGATCAGCCAAGTAGCATACAGCTTAATCCTTCAAGACAATAGTCAATTTCACAACGTTTTCCATTTATCTTGTCTTAAAAAGTCATTGAGCAGACACCAATCAACACAAACAACACATCTAATATTACATGATGAAGGCAAGTTCAACGTAGAACCATAATGAATTGTTACCACAAGGGAAAGGAAGTTGTGATCTCGATTAATTAAAGAATACCTTATCAAGTGGAGGAATCTACCAGAAGAAGAAGCCTCCTGGGAGACAAAATATCTTTTCAAAAACACAGCCTTCCTTTGTGCAAGAAAAACACTGAAGCTTGCATACTTGACGAAGCAAGACAAGGTGTTGCGAAAGGTTGGTAGGGAGGCTCCAAAACGAAGCTAAGGAAAAACTTTGGAGGGTGATTGTAGCCACTACAATAGGAAGTAAGTTCTTAATACAAACATATCATAATAGTCTTCAGCATCTCCTCCAGCAGAAAATGCTATCTATAGAAAAACAAAATGGATCAAAAAGATTGTTGCCTTCGACATGGATGTATTACATAAGAAAGGGAAAGAAAATGTAGTAGCTGATGCTCTGTCTAGGACATACGAAGAACCATCATTACTTGCAGTTTTTGTTGTTATTCCTTAATGGCTTAATGATATTCGAAGTGAATATGCAAAAGATACAAAAACAAGTGCTATAATGAATAACCTTCCTCATAATTCAAAATTTCAATGGAAAAACAATGTTCTCTGGTACAAGGTAAGAATATATTTGAGTTCAAATTCCAAATTTAAAGCCAATATTTTCAAATAGTCGCATGATTCACTCTCATCCGAACACATAGGATTCTTTAGAACTTACTATAATGCACGTCAATCATTCTTCTGGAAGGCTATGAATAATGATATTCAAAAATATCAATGCAAACGTGATCAATGTCAGCGAAATAAAAGTGAGAACATTATGACCCTAGAGTTGCTCAACCCCTTAAATATCCCAAACCAAAAATGGGTATAAATATCAATGGATTTTATTGAAGGATTACCCATGTGAGATGGGAAAGATAAAATTCTTGAAGTAGTAGAAAAACTCACAAAGTATGCACACTTCATAGGAATGAATAAATCATATTCAACAAAAGCGATTGTCGAGATATTTTGCAAGAATCTCTACAAATTACATGGATTTCCTAAAGTCATTGTTAGTGATAGAGATCCTAAGTTTAAGGGGAAGTTTTGGAAGACATTTTTCAAACATATTGGAACATACCTCAACATGAGTTCTACATCTTATCATCAAACATGTAGAAATTTTGAATAATTTAACACATATTCAATGGAGATTACCCTGATCATGTACTATTGCGGAAAACATACACAATACATAAGCTCCTCTACGTTGATCATCAATATAGCAGCATCAATAACAATAAAACATCAAGAGCATTCACACATTAACACAGTATGTATCCCGGGGAAAGCATCTCGCTAAAAACCCCAACTATCTGTATATTAATGATTGAGTCATGTAACATTACACACCATAATACTTCTCACAAGCATCTCCACCTCTGTTACACACAATACAGCTCAGATCTGATCTCCAAATCTCTTCCACTGCTTGCCTGCCTCCACTGCACAATCCTGCAAGAGAATACTGATGAATGGCTGAAGCAAAAAACTCGTATTTCCCTTGGATATACCACGCAATCCTCATTGGCAATACTCAATCCCACTAATTGTGCAAATCATCATGCACAGCTATAGTCACAACTGATAGCAATCCGATTCTCTACCACCTGTCCCTGTTGAACTGAACATGCACTGACATGCAACTGAGTTAACTGATATATTCATTAGTTGTATTATGAGTTAATAAATTGTGAATTAATTAATAACTAATTCACCCAACTCATCTCTAGTCTATTTTCCAGTTAAACTAAATAAAACCAGTTTAACAAAGCTAAACTGAACACAACTCCATCAACTCCACAATCAACTCCACCAAACTCAACTGATTGAGTTCTAACTGAAGTCATGCATGCAACAACTCAACTGATTCATAAGAAAAGCGTATTTCCTTCTGACAGCTGCATGTGCCACCTCTATAGCTCAAACTGAAGTGCTCCAAGAGAATAAGATTAAGTTTATAGTCCAAATATTATTGCGAGATAATAATATTTGACTTTTCTATTTTTAGCCTGGCAGTCTAAAAATAGACTTGATCACTCACACTGTGATCACTCACACTTTCATCAAAAATAGAAGTCCATCTATTTTTCCAACTTGATCAATCATCCATAAAAAACAACCTGCAATCCATAGACATGATCCATATGTCTAAAAATAGACATAGTCTAAAAAATAGACTTGCGCCAAAAATAGCCTGCGGGCCCACTTAGTGAAGGCGACTCTTTTCACTAAGCTCCATCATCTTGTTGCAATCTCAACACTCCCTCTCGACAAGATATGGATTATCAGCAACCCCTATCCTGCCTCGGTGGTACTTGAATTTTCTCCTGGTGAGAGCCTTCGTCAGAATATCAACATCCTGATCCTCCGTTGGAATGTACGAAAGTAACATGATCCTCCGCTGCACACAATCTCTGATATGATGGTACCTGATGTCAATATGTTTAGATCTATCATGAAATACAGGATTAGCCGAGAGTTTAATGCAACTCTGGTTATCACAGTAAATCACAGTAGGATCCAAATGAGAACCGAACAAACCAACTAGGATCTTCCTCATCCATATAGCCTCGCATGCAGCCAAACTTGCTGCCATATACTCGGCCTCCGCTGAACTGAGTGCCACGGATCTCTGTTTCCTGCTGTACCAAGAAAATGCTGTCGATCCAATATTGAAGATCCCTCCTGATGTGCTCTTTCTGTCCGTTGGGCTCCCTACCCAATGCATCCGTGAAGCCACATAGCTTCACCTCATCCTCCTATCTGTACCACAATCCATATCTCGATGTGCCTCTCAAATAACGCAATACATGCTTGCCCGCCTTCTAGAAGAGCTTGGTATGCTTAACCATAGCTTGTGAAATCTGGTTAACTGCATAGCATATATCGGGTCGTGTATTGACCAAATACAACAGTGACCCTACCAACTATCGATAAATAGTGGCATCCACTTCTTCTCCCGAAGTGGCATCCTCCTTCCTTCGACCTCCAGGAAGAGGAGTACCAACAGGCTTGCGGCCATGCATGTTGAACTTCTCCAGTATCTCTCGAGCATACTTACCCTGAGAAACAAACAGTCCACCATTGCGCTGCCATATTTCCAATCCTAGGAAATAGTGAAGGATGCCCAAGTCCTTCATCTCAAACTCCTTAGCAAGATCGTTCTTGCATGAAATTATCAACAGCTCATCACCTGTTAGAATCAAATCATCTACATACAGTACAATGATAAGCAACTTACCCTCCACCACAATCTGGTATAGGTTAGGATCCGCCTCGCTCTTAAAGAATCCAAGTCTGGTGAAATAGTTGTCTATCCGTGTGTACCAAGCACGTGGTGCTTGCTTCAACCCATACAACGCTCTCTTGAGCCTGCACACATGCGACTCGCTGTTGAATACCTCAAAGCCTTCGGGCTGCTCAATGTACACCTCCTCCTCAATAACTCCGTTGAGGAACGTAGTCTTCACATCCATCTGATGAATGTGCCATCCCATCTGTGCTGAGAGAGCAAGAATCGTCCGTATGGAAGAATACCTTGCGACAGGTGCAAAGGTCTCCTCATAATCGATCCCCTCTATTTTTGAAGAGCCTCAAGCAACAAATCTTGCCTTGTACTTCTCCACACTCCCGCCAGCTGCCTGCTTAACTTTGTAGATCCATCTCAAACCCACCATTGATTTCCCTTCCGGTCTAGGAACAATCTCCCATGCACTGTTT
>APFE031341310.1:0-122786 GCA_000404065.3 Pinus taeda
TACGAGGTGAAATGGTTTGATGTAGCCTTGAGAGTTTGTCTATCTCAGCCTAGGTGAATTCCAAGCGCTAACAGGTCTGATGGAGCAAGTTGATGCCTAGATCTGGAGGAGGCCATAAGATGTCCTACATGCCTACCTTCTTTGTATGGATCATACGATAGTTGATCGTGGTGGAGGATTGGTCGTACAACAGGAATGACTTCCACGGTGATCCTGACATACCACTCCCAGAGGGAGAAGACTTTGATGATGGGGGTGAGTAAAATAAATTTTTTTTTTTGGTTTTTTGTTGCTTTTGCATATATGTATTCGTGACACTTTGAAATTGTAATTGCAGATGTTGGAGCACAAAGACTAGTAGGGATATCCCCTATAGCTAGACGTGTGGCTCGACAGTTCGAGGTCGCTCCTTATCAGGAAGGAGTGGACAATGAAGAGGAGATTTCCTAAAATCTGGAGGGTTTGATGAGAGGAATCCCATAGTATGCATGGATTGAGGACATTCCTCGCCATTATTAGCGGCACATAGTGGGAGTGTTGGGTCGGATCCACCAATTATTGACTCATGTAGTATGAGCAGTAACATGTTATCATGATCACCACGTGGAGTAGTCCATAGTTTAACATTTATAGTTTTGAGGCAAGCGAGAACAGATATAATATTTTTTGGATTTTGATGTATTAAATTCAAACATTATCAACATATATATTCTATATTTCCTGTCTATTATGATACAATTTTTTTCGCATATTGCATAAATGTTTGTCTAAAACATAATTAACAAATGCATATGTTAATGTATTCATATGCCTATGAATGTGATGATATGTGATATAATCAAAATTTCTGTCCGAGAGATGAACACGCAAGTACATTCTCAATAAATGAGGGTTTCTAACAGAATATTTCTCATTGAGTTGAAGAACAACAAGTTACGAATCAAGGTTTACAACCATTTCTCGAATGTCAAGAGAAATGGCTTCTGACAAGAGTTCGAGAACTACGTTATATTCAATAATGTTATTAGTTGTTTGACCTAAACAAATACATTGGAGATCAATCAACTCACCCTAAGGGTCATAAATAGCCCATGCCACAGATGATAGATTTCAGGTACTACAACAAGTACCACCAGCGAAGCTGACATAAGGAGTCACACAGATCTACAAAGCAGGTGAAGACATAATAAGCATGAAAGCTTCTTGAAAAAAACACCAAACCAAACTACAAAAAAAAGAATAACACGCTTATGTACACAAGTAGCTATGCGATATGACTTACGCATAATACTTTTTGAGGTACAACTCATTGCGGGGCTTTTTCAAAGGGTTACCCTCATAATCAATTAGCTCATGGGCCCATTTTTGTAATACACGCTTGACAATATTGAGCCCATGACACATGGGTTCGAATTTTCCTGCTGCCATCTTATCATTAGCCTTGTTGTATAGCAAGACCAAATCACCTTCAGAAAAAAAACACGAAGAGAAATTGATTGATCAAAATGGGATTTAACTCGCTTTTTTTGTGCTTCAATGACTAAAGCAGCGAGATGGTGGGTTTCATCTAGTCATTCCAAATATAGGAGATACTCTTATTGAGGCGAGGTTTTAGGGAGTAATTCAAAAACCAATTTGAGTGAGGGAATTTCACATTCAATTGGTAGGGTAGCTTCCAGACCATAGACTAGTTGAAAAGGTGTGAATCCAGTTGCATCTTTAGTCGAGGTTTGGTAGGCCCATAGAGCTGAAAAAGGCATGAGATGCCAATTGGATTTGTGCATCCCAATGGAGTGCTGAAGCATAATAACTAAAATTTTGTTTACCACTTCAACTTGGCCATTTGCCTTAGGGTAATATGGAGTTGAGATGTCGTGATGCAAGCCCAATTTAGAATTCAGCTCAGCCATCATATAATCACGAAAATGGGAGCCATGGTTAGTGACAATGGCTTGAGGCACTCCAAACCTGGAAATAACATGATTGAACATAAATTGTACCACTATTTTATCGTTAGCTGAATATGTAGGCATCGCTTCAGCCCATTTGGTGAAGTAATCCATGACAACAATAATATAACCAATCCCCTCGACCAAATGAGGGTTACATTTCATAAAATAAATGCCCCATTTGGCTAAGGGACCAATGGTAATAACAGGGTGAAGGAGAGAGGGTGGGGCGTGCATTTTCCGCTGATAAATCTGGCACTCATGGAATTTGTGGACAACAAGAATGCATTCTTTAAAAATGGAGGGCTAGAAATATTCAACGTGAAGGATCTTTTGAGTAGTGGCATAGCCAAACAGATGACCACCATAGGCACTAGAATGGTAGTCATTTAAGACTCTTTCAGCCTCATCGAGAGTTAAACATCAATGAAGAATTGAATCAACATGAACGTGGTATAAAGTATCCCAAATGATGTGGTAAGGTTAGGATTGATGTTGAATGTGTCAGCAATCATCCTTTGACAACACAAACTGGAAGGTATAAGTTTGGAGATTCACGATGATATCACCGCACCAGGGATCAAGAGTGCTAATCAGAAAGAGAGTCTCATCGGGTAGCTACTCATTAGCACCAGTAGGGAGAGAAGCAGAGGGAAAAGAGAAAACCAACTTCGAAAATACAAGTGATTTCTTCAATGTGGCAGTAGTGAACGCCAAAATCAAATTCTTGGAGGATGACAATCCACTTGGAATGTTTTTCCCCAAGCAACTGATGAGTTAGAATATAATTCATGGAGTTGCAATTAGAAATCATGGTTGTAGTGCAGAGGAGAATATAATGCCTAAAGTGTTGAACAACTTGAACAATAACCAAAGCTAATTTCTCGACATGACCATAACGAGTCTCAGGATCAAGGAGATTGCGGCTAAGGTAATAAATGACATTTTCATGACCTTCTTCATCGTCTTGTCCTAGTACCATAGAAATTTGTGGAGTCGGAAGATTATCTCTGGGAACAAAGACAATCCCTCTAGCCCAGGGGAGAAGGCCTAGCCACAAACAAGGCAATCTAATATAAGTTCCCTTAGATTGAGAATGGATAATATCCTACCTCTTTTATCGATATTCCTTGTTTGATGAAATCCTTGTGCCTTTGCTCTAGAAATTAGCTCCTTTATGTCAATCAAGGACTTGAAACAAGTAGACAAGAAACCAAAGCACACATGATAACATACAATATATTCAACCTACTTAATAAGCTAAGGAGTCTTAATCTACTAACTAACATATGCAATTGATATAGGAAACAAAATATTAGTTGTATTATTATGACAAAAAGAAAAGTATAACCTTCACCTTAGCGTTGCAGGTCTCCTTCGACGTGTCTAGGTTCCACGACCACTGTTAGCATCTCATGATTCACCTCAAAACAATGGAATTTCAAGGCTTATTCCTCTTTTCTCCAAACCAAACAAAACTACAAGATTATTACCCCTTTACAAGCACAAACTAGAAGGCTAAGGTTCTCAAGATGGTTATCAATTTTTTTTAGATTATTCTTGCCCTTTCATTAGCCAGCTAAGGTTGGAAAAGGAGAGGTTTATATAGCTTGAGAGGGGGGATATTGATCATATTATGATGGGAGAGGTATTATACCTTTTGTTTTGTTCCATTTTAATAGGGGAAAAGATCCCAAACAATCTCTCTCGGCTCTATCTCGACTAACCATTTACCAGACTTTCGTTCATGAAGCTTCTAGACCTGGAAGCTTCGCTCAATTTTTAAAAATTTTCCAAAAGAGGGTTGGTACAGGTCATGAATGGATTACCAGTGCCATTCAACGCTAGGCCTAGTGTTAGACTCTGTAAATTGGCACAGGAAAGAAACTGAGTGATAGCGTCGGTCTTGAAAACTGAGTTTGAAGGAATATTCATGGAAAATGATGTAAGAGGGAAATGTTTTGCAGATGAAGAGGGAGTAAGGACATGTTCTTCATGAAAGGGAAACACATGAGGGTCACTATAGAGGTCCTCCAGGATCACGGAATGGGGAGTATAGGGACAGTGACAAAATGTTGTGTAACACTTCCTGGCTCCTTGAACTATGTAACTATGTAATCCAAGTACCTCATCTTCCTCCAAAACTGCACATTGTGTAGTTACAGTGGGAACTATTATTTCACTGTGACCCTCAAAGATGCAATATTTCCTCTCAAGCCTCTAGAAATATGCATTACATAGTTGAAAGCCTCAATCCCTCATTATCGTCCTCTAGAATTGTGCACTACACAACCCCTTAGCCTTTCTCTTGATCCAGTACTCAGTTCTAGGCCAATCAATTATTTTCATGAAGAAAGTTAGACTAGGATATTTTTTGATTGATGTATTCTTGTCATGAGTGAATTTCACTTGCAGGTACTATATCTTGACATGACAAGATTACGCTAAGAAATGAGAAGAAGGGGACAATGCTAGAAAAAACTTGGGAAGTTGTGAAGACAAGATGATAATTAAACAAGAAGATGAGGGGACAATAGATTGTGACGGAAGCTGAAAGATCAACATCATAGTGAAGACCCCCTATTCTCAAGCCTTTTGGAGGAGGAATAGGAATACCATGTATCATATTTCATGAGCACACAAAAATAGAAGAAAGAGAAGAAACTTGACATTCCCACATCAAAAACAAGTCCATGTCATCAGTGTCAAGTTATGTCTTGTCAAAGTGTCATTTCAATAAATGAGAAATGTAATTAAGTAATTTCAATAAATGAGAAATGTAAAGTGGAAGTCCAAGAGTCACCAATAGAAGGTGAAAAGTCATATAGAAGTCAAATAGTCTCATGGGAATTCAAAAAGTCAAGAGGGGAGTCCAAGAGTCATATGAGAGGTGGAGAGTCACCCCATTTATTATATATACACCCTCATGGTTCAAGCAAAGGAATTTTCACCATGGCTTCTCCAATGAGGAATTAGAGAGGAAGATTGTTCTTTTAGAGAGTAGGTGGTAGCTCTAATTCTCCACTATTGGAGCTAGTGGTGTTCATTGTATCAATGTATCTTGGAACTTTTGCTAAATACTTGAAGCTCATTGAGCTAACACACTTTCATGTGTATGTTGTAAATGTTGTAAGAATATTCTTTGAATGTTTACGGTATATGTTGTTGTTATTTTTCACTAAATAAATTGAACTATTTCATTGGCTTTGGTGTTTGTCTTATTGAATGTGTGTTGTACTTGTTTTAACGGTCTTTACTTCTATGTGAACTATTTCATTAGTTGATTAATGATTATTTTATATATATGCTCATGTGTCTTTATTAGATTAGTACTATTAATCTTCTCTTAGAGACTCACTTTCATTTCCCTCTAGTGAAAGGACCTTGATACACTCTAAAATTGAACATTTCACAAGGCATACTCACTTGTTCATTCAAAAGTACATGTACATTACTATCTTGTGCTAAATATTGCAGCCAAGGAAAATCCTTAAGAAAATGGCAGTCGGGCCTTATTTCTAGAAGGCTTCCTACACCAAATGGTGTGAGGTCTAATTGAGAATTCACATCGGGGGGACCCCCTTACATGTTGGCAAGTTCCAACACCATCAACATTCTTGCACTAGAAGTAGGAAAAACACCTTTTTATGGTTGATAACTCACCACATCTTAACAAGAAAGATTCCATGCAAGGAAGTAACACTCTGATTTCAACTCCAACCCATACTTATGAGAGATAGGAAACTTCTCATCCTAGTACAAGACAATATTTTGATGTTACTTATGATCATCTCAAGACAATTCAACCTATTACCCATTAGTTTGTGAAAGCTCTTGGTTTACTCCATGTTGTTACTATTCTACCTCATAACTGTGTAAAAAAAGAAACAACTCCTAGTGGTGTATTGATTTCTTCAGTGGAACATTTGGTTATTGCAACGCCTAAGGAGTTTGTTGATCCCATGGAAAGAAAAAATCACCAAGGGGAACTTCAGTTTGTGGAGGATAATTTGGACAACGAAGGGGGAGGATTATTAGTTTTTTGACGAGGAACATCTTGATTATAGTGAATACTTTAATGATGAAGGAGAAGGCTCTTTAGACTTAGAAGAAGAGGAGGAGGAAGGAGAGGAAGACATGGCTTATGCAGACTTGGATTGGATGGCCCAAGGGCCACTCTCTCTTCCTGATAATCTTCATAAAATGCCAAAGCATTAGGAAAATCTGCTATGAAAGTTTGACCTTGATAAGAAGATAAAGGTCGAAGACCATATTTATTATTTGTACATGCTTTTACAAATGCTTGAAGTACATTTCAATGACGTTTCTTGTAGACTTTTTCTGTACACCTTAGAGGGTAGATCATCACTATGGTATCATAGCCTTCTGAACAATTCAATCTATAACTAGAGGGAGCTTAAGAAGTTGTTTTTGGAAAAACTTGTTGATGATAAAACTCTCACCGTGTTATTAAAAGAGCTTTGAAATCTCAATGGGAGACAATTAAAGAGTGAATGACTTGAACCAAATATTTACTTGTTTGTTAAACAAGTTTCTCACAGATGTGGAACCACATGTTGACATTGAAAGATTATTATACAACTGCCTTGCCAACTAACATTTATGCATTTATCAAAAGAGATTTATTATCACCCAAAAGAAGATCACCTAGCCATTTCTTACTAAATGGATCAAATTACACCATGCAAGATTAATTTTACCATGGTAAAGCCACTTTCACCATTGAAAATAATTTAGTGAACCATTTTTCCTAAATTATTTCTCATTAAAATTCAAAAACCCCATGAGAATAATTAAATGAGTCATTATTTATTTAATTTTCTCTAGAAATATTTATTAAATAATTATTTCTTTAATTACTTTTTACTTAATCACCTTGGAATATTTAAATAAATCAATTATTTATTTATTATTCCTTATTTATTAAATATTTTCCTTATGATAGTTATTAAACCACTATTTAATAATTATTTCTTTATTAATTCTCCCAAAATGATTAATAGATCATTTTTATTTGTTAATTACTTCAACAATTTTCTAAATAAAGGTATTTGAACATTTTGAATATCGTTTCCCTCTCCAAAAAATATAATAAAGTATTCCCAATGACTAGATTTCGATTTGGTCAATAATATTTTATTATTTTCTAATTCCTAATTTACCTCAATACTTTGTTATAAATAGAGGGCTTTTCCATTTATTTTTCACCTTGATCATTCTCATCGTCACCACTATCATTTTATCATATTTGAGTTCCCACTTGAGTTCCCACTTGAGTTCAAGTTATTTTTGTTTTTTTGGCCCATTACAAGTTGAGAGAGAGAAACAAAACATTGAAGCACAAGGACATCAAAAGGACCCATCCCATGGAGGGGGATCTATAGAACAAAGTTGATAAATTATCCTCACTAAGTGTTTCATTTACATTACTAAAATTTTCTTATTTATGTTTGATCCATTGGGTTGCTACACTTTTATTTTTGTTGTTATATGTTTTGGGTTGCATATGATCTTTTGTTTTAGGTGTTTTCTTATGTTTTTCATTTCATATAGGAAGAATAGACAACCATATTTTGTTGTTAGGGTCACTTTTCACCAATGGCTTAAGTGAAGCATTCTTGGTACACTTCTATGAAATCTTTACACTAACAAATGGTGACTCCACTGGGGAATTCACTACATAGTCGTCAACAAATGGAGACTCCACTGGTGTAGTAATACAGAACCTTGGTGGCTATTGTTTCAACTATGTTTAGTGTTTTTCTAGCTATTTTTAGTCCTCTCAATTTCTATTTTTAGATCTATTCTATTTCCTAGAATTTGTTTTGCTTTTGTTGGGGTTTTGCATCTTTCCTCAAGTCACAAGTTTCGCCGAGTGGGAGACGACACAATCTGGGTATGATTTTCCAAGTGAGAAAAGTGGGAGAAAAGTTAAATTTTTGGTCCATTAACTGTGCCCATCACACTTTTTTTCCCATAATCTGCACCCAATGCACTTTTTAGGTCAATTTTTGCACTGTAATTTTTCAGATTTTTTTTAGTCTTTTCTAATTTTGTCGATATTGTTGCGTGGGAAGGGTTCCTTTTATGTTCTAATCCACATCTATGCCTAGATCCTCTTAGTAATTTTTCATTTAGGAAGGAAAATCCCCCCTATGGTTTAGAGTACACCTCCATCATTTAGGAAGATAATTGTTGAGCTAAGTATTCTAGTGTGAAACACTTTTAGCCACTATTTTTTAGTGTTTCTCCACTATTTTGTAGCCCTTTTGGATAATTTTATTCAAAATTTTACTCCCTTTAGAGTTTGTTTTTTCCTTTCCCACTCAGGATCCCATTGCGTGTCATGGTTTTTGGAGCTTCTTACTTGTCCTTTTCTAGCATTACAACCTCCAATGTTTGCTGGTTTGCTACACCATTTTTAGCAAATTGTTGCCTCTAGATCCTAGTCCCTTAGACATTATACCCTTTTGCCATTGTGTGTGTCCTTGAGTTGCTTTCTTTCCCTCTTTTATTTTTTTTCTTGATAACCTTCTTGGGTGGGGGGTTGTGTCCTTCAATTTACTGCTTATTCACTGTGCAATTTCACTATTATTTATAGTTTATACACTTTATTTTTAGTAGCATTGACATCATCAAAACATGCTCAATTAACTCATCCATTTGACACATTTGTCACACACACACACCCTAACCGAACTTGATTTTGATTAACACCGCTAAGCTAAGAATTGAAGCACTACACCTTAATAATTCAACTCACATAAATTAATCTTGCTGGGGAACTAGGGCCAAAAGAATATGTTAAGTTAGGTGTAGTCTTAGTGGGACAAGCTTCCAATAACACCCAATTATTGCTTACATTGAGACATAGAAATTTGACCTATTAGAGATCCTTCACCATCTTAAGATCTAAAGCCACGGTGCATCAAAAACCTAATTCAGAGGGGGTTAGGCTAGATCACAGTGTGAGTGGTTCTCCTCAGGGCTACCCAACCCATGTTAGGGAATTTCATGTTGTGGTTGATCACCAAGAAGCTAAAGAATTGATCACTCTCGGGGGAAATATGTAACCTTAATGGAAAATATTAGGAAAACACCCTATAATATTGGTTGTGGGAAAGAAGTTGCTCATCTAGCAAACCTCTCTCTAGACATCTCTGCTTGTGGGGATTAGGTTATGTCAATTAAAAAGTCTCTTTCCAGAAGGCCATCTAAAACAATAGATCTAGGGCTGGTTTAAGAATTTAGATCACGTTTAGGCTAGAGGTAATTTTTCCTTTGATAGGACACATTTACTTGAATTAAAGAAACATATCATTATAGTTAGTTCAAAATTGGTAGCACTACACTAGGTGTTTTCTTGTTGTTTGTTACTCTTTTCTCCTATAATCACCCTTTAGTCTATTGAGTCATCTTTGCCTTGACACCATTGTGCCCCCTAGGCATTTGTCATAGAGACTTTGTGGCCTTTGTCCCCAGTTTCCTTTAGGACATATTACTCCCTCTCATCAAGTTTGAACCCATCCTCTTACTCCTTCATTGAGTCCCCATACTGAGTCCATTTCTTCTGATTATTCAAGTTCTACCCCAGATTCCTCATCTTCCCATCCCCACACCACCACCATGTCAGGAACCAATGTGGGTGGAGGAAACCAACATAACCGTGCTAGAGGAACCTCTACCAATATGGCAACTAATCCTCCATTTCTTCCTTATATGGATGGTTTGAGCCTCCCTCATTTCAACCAGCTCATCAACAACCCTCTTCTCCATAACCCAAATTGGCCTCCTTTGCCTACAAAGCTTGCTTTTGGCATTCCAAAGTTCGAAGGTAATCCTAGAGAAGACCTCACAAATCATGTTTTCTCTTTTCACATGAGGTGTTCATCAAGTTTCTTTACCAAAGAGTCCATTCGTCTTCGCCTCCTGTTGGGCATGGAATCCCCCCACAACATGTTTTGGGGCACAAAGCCCAAGTTTTGTCAAATGTATTGTAAGACTCCGCGAATTGCGGGCGTGGAACATGAAGTATAGGTTGAGTCATAGGGTTGTCCACCCTAAAGTATTGTAAATTAATGTAAACTCATGTCGGCCTACCCATGGCACTTAGACCATGGGATTGTATAAATAGAGAGAGGCTCTAAGTTGTAGAAAAAAGGAAATGGAGAGATGAATACAAATGGTTCGAGCATAGAGTAAGGGTCTAAGTGTATTGGGTCATAGTAGTAGGAAGAGGCTCTGCAGTTGAGTGTGCAGAGGCCTAGTAGAGTCCGTAGCTAAGTGCGTAGACCCCTGCAGCTGAGTTCGCAGGGTAGTGTTGAGTCTATAATCTTGAACGGAGAATAATAAAGAGAAGTTGATTCTATTTTATGTGCATCTGATTGGGTATTGCATTCTTTACATTTATGCTATTTTGTTTATTTTGTGCACTTATATGATTACTGGATATACTGTTAATTATCATTAATCTTATACTAGTCAGTTATATAATTGAATAATAACAGATCAAATATAAAGGAACCTGAGTATAATACGGATCGCACGCCGAGTAGGGCTGTGAGAAGGTAGTCTCATAGGTTCTGAAGGACTAATAGATGCGCGTAGTGACGTGCACACGTAGGGTCAAATTTTGGACCACTAGAAGCTCATCAGACATCCCTAAGGTGCAGAAAAATGGTTCTAGCACCCTCCCATACTACTTCGGGTGAGACCTCAGTTCGCACTCTGTGGACTGTTGCCAAAACGGCCAGTAGTATCACGATTTGTTTGGCTAAATCACCTCTGAACCTGGGTCAGGCTCACACAAGCCAACAAATGGTTCCATTGCCAGGATTGGGATCTGCATAAGGGATGTATGATGTCATGTGACTAGAATCCAACAAAGGAAGAAATTGAAGAGTGGTTGGACAAGAATATTCACAAGTTCGTGACGTAGGAAAATAGGAATCCGCGAGTATCTAAGAAATAGTGGTTAGAGTGCTACTTGTATATGGAAATCCATGAAATTTTCTTTGCATCCTTTCCTTCTGAGCTGTATGAGTGGATTGCAAAGTTAGCAGAAGACAATGGAACATGTAGGCTCAACAAACCAATAGTGTGGACTCTAAAATTAGTGCACAGACTAAAAGTATTAGGAGATAAGATCGCGTGATTTGTGGACCATTGGCTTCACCGAATAATAGAAGGATTTATCACTGAGTTCGCGGTAGACATGACCGTTAGCTATAGTAAGGTAGAGCGACGTTTCCTCAAGGGACCACGAGGTAAGTATATTAAATCGTTGAACACTTGGATTAAGATGTTGTTGTGTGAAAAGCGGGTTATGCGAATAAATTAATGTTTGGGGCTATGCGAAGTGGGAAGATTTACAGAAGTGGAGGTAGTGAAGAATTAGAAACTAGTCCCTTAATTTCACCCTTGCAGGAAAGCGAGGAAGTGCTCGCAAAAGTTTCTCTGAGAAGCGCGGTCAGTTTGATAAGGCAGCACATTCCACGTTTACCACCTCCACCCACACCGTCACCTATCTCACCCTCCTCACCTCCATCTCCACCTACCCCACCTTCGCCACCACCACAATTCCATATGGAGAGTGTGATCAAACTACCAGTATTCAGAGGAGTGGGGAATGAAGATCCAGACCAATTCTGGTTCGTGGTAAGAGTAGTATAGGAAGCACAAGGCATCGTGGATGACAATATTAAGAAGTCTACACCAGTGAGTGTGTTTCAAGATCGTTAATTAACATGGTACATCAAGCATTATAATGACCACCCAAACGCAGGGATCGCAGAAATCCAAGCCGCGTTGAACAAGGAATTTAACAGGCCAAAGTTAGAGACATAATCAATCATCAGGT
The DNA here is from genome assembly GCA_000404065.3 of Pinus taeda. Taxonomy (NCBI): domain Eukaryota; kingdom Viridiplantae; phylum Streptophyta; class Pinopsida; order Pinales; family Pinaceae; genus Pinus; species Pinus taeda. The sequence continues at coordinate 11,830 of APFE031341310.1, forward strand.
TTAAGGAGATCGTGATGCTCGCGGGCGAGACCCCTTGGGATTTGGACCAAAGGCTGAAAAGTATGATTCGTGAAGCAAATATGACTTTGATGGATGGACAACACCACACATGGTTTGTAGCGTCACATAAGCTGCACTTAAGGACGATGTTGTCACAACAAAAACTTTCCACCCAGGCCGAAGCTTAGGATATGGCAATGAGATTACATGAGACCCCTATACAAGACCCTGGGTTGGGGGTTCAACAAATCCACATGCAACTTCAAAATCTGTGTTTGGAAATGTAGATTTTGAAATAAGATAGAACACCTCAGCCAGAGGCACGCGAGGAGTTATGGTGCATAAAATGCAAAGGCCAAGGGCATGAAAAGGACCACTATCCGGTGTTCACGAATTACTTGGTAGGAGGAGGGCCGATGCCATTAAGACCTGAGGCACAAGCTAGACCAATCACGACACCTGCATTATGGTGCATGATCTGTCAGATAGGAGTAAAACACACTACAGATAATTGTCATCTATTGCAGAAGTATACACAAACGTCCCGGTAATTGTTTTGTAATTTCTGTAGGTTGATAGGACATGATGAATGCACCTATCGAAGCTACAAACTAATGATGGATTAGACTCCTACCTATAGGGTGCAGACCAAAACACGAGCCCTTGACCTAAATTCAGGGATGGCACGCATTGGATTTCAGGGGTGCAGTCGAGGTTGAAGCAGAATGGCACCAGAAAGGGGTCGCGGAAAACTAATTTGTTACAATTGTGGAGCACCAGGGCACTATGCCCACGATTGTACAAAACCGACAATGAAATCATGTTGGTACTATACTCAGTTTGATCATGAGGTAGAAGACTGCCCTTCGTTGATAGTGAGGATGCGCAAAAAAGGGGTACTCTAGCCCCCTCTAACTCAGAATTTTCATATGATTAGGCCTGAGCTGCGCGAAGAAGACCTGAATAAAAACATGATGCTTAGGAGCGGTATGACCACAGGCGATGATAAAGGGAATTAGCTAGAAGAAAGTGCGTGGGTTCGCAAGGCTCCTACAAAGGAACCCAAATTTGATTTAGAACGCATGAATGAGACATTCATGGAAGCTAAGAAAAGCTTCACGGAGGCCTCCACTTTAGGTAGTAAGGATCAACTAGAACCAGGGATGGATTCTTCGATGCTCACTACCTTTCTGGAGACATGCATGAAATTCCTGCGTGATAGCAAGGTAGTCAAAGGACTACAGGAACTTATCACTAAGTGTGCGAGGTTAGGAGAACCACACGTGGTCTGAAAACTTGGAAAGCATGCATTGCGCACATGAAGGGAAATGAGGTTGACTGCGCAAATCAACGAGTATGAAATGGATCAGGTAATCTTGGATCTCGAATCAGACATGAATGTACTGCCAAAACAAACATGGAATGGATGGGCAGATGCGTGCTACAGTGGTTTCCCATCAAGTTACGAATGGCGAACCAACAAAAGATTTTGCCAATGGGAAGATTGCAAGGGGTAACAATAGATATTGAAGGTGTGAGCGCGTAGGCGGATTTTGAAGTGATAGAGATTGTCGATGAAAATAATCCATATCCTGCACTACTAGGAATAGACTGGGCCACTGATATGAACGGAGTTATGAACCTGAAGAAGCACAAATTGATCATTGATAAAAAGTCACTATGCATAGTAGTATCGCTAGATCCAGCTGAAGGAGCATGATACACTGAACCGATGCACAATGATGATAGTGATGATGATCTCGATTGTATTTACAACATAACTGCGTGAGAATAGGATTGGGTGAATATGACTACAGATGGAAGAATTTTTTGGGAGTGAGAAAGCTCATGCACTTCAGATTGAGAGGAAGAAGTAGAGTGATGGCAGAATCGGCTGCATGAAGTAACAACGCTTAATTACAACATGATGGTTAGATCACTGCATTGTGTGACAACAAAGGCAAGGGAGTTGCCGACATATGATGGATTGACAACGGTGGATGAATTCCTGAGCAAATTTGAATGCGCAGTACTAGAACAACAACGATTCGATGCTCTGAAATGGGTGCCACACGTGACACTCACATGATGGTGTGGTATGCATAAAGGAAGTTTTGAGGATTGGCGCGGCTGCAGAAGAATGATGTGCATATGATTTGGGAAACCACAAATATGGCTAGTAGACAAATATGACGGATGAGATTATCCACGCACACAACTCGCAAAATGGACCAAGGTCTATGGGGAAGAGCCACAGTCTGAATGGGTACATTTATTCTACCATACCCTTGATGTCATACACATGAATTGGTATATTGAGGCAGAGCTCTACCATGGTACAAGCGAATGGGATGTCTTATGAGAGGGATTTTTTTAACCTTCACGTTTGAATATCATTGGTCAGATATTGTTGACGATGCGCTACAAGCAGTAAAAGCTGCTACCTTCAAATTACCATAGGAGCTAATGGAAGTACTTCAGCCAGAATGGGTGACATAGTTAGGCAGTGCACTAGAGTGTTATAACGTAAATGTTGAGGAGGATGATGAGGAACCACAAAATATTAATATTCCAGAAACAGAACGCTGTCGTGAGGTTCGAGGACCATCAATTGAGGATCCTGACATCACCATGCCACTAAAAACAAAGTAGGTAAACATTGGAATAGAGGCATAACCAAAGTATGCAACGCTTGGGGACTATTGGGAGGATGCCACAGTGAATAATGTCACTGAGTTACTCCGTGAATACCAAGACTTGTTCCCGACCAAAATTACGGACTTAAAAGGGATCATTCGCAACTTAGGGATGATGAAGATCACTCTAAAACCCGACATGAAGCCAGTTAAGTAGCAGCCTTACCGCTTGAATTTGAAGTATAAAAAGAAGGTCCGCGACGAATTAGACAAGATGCTCGTAGCCAAAATTATTGAACCAGTAGAAGAATCCGACTGGGTGAGTCCTATGGTAGTACGAGAGAAAAAATAGAAGGTCGAAATAAGAATATGCGTGGACCTGAAGAAGTTGAATGACACCTGTGTACACAATCCATTCCCGACACCATACACAGACGAAGTACTAGAAAATGTTGGTGGTCAAGAAGCATAATCATTCATGGATGGATTCTCAAGGTACCATCAGATCAAGATCGCGCTGGAAGGTAGGAGCAAAATGACCTTCTTAATAGAATGGGGCTGCTTTCAATACACCATTATGCCATTTGGACTGAAAAACGCAATAGCTATATTTTTGTGCATCGTTGTGGTCGCGTTCAAAGAATACATCCACAAGTTCTTGGAGGTCTGTCTAGATTATTGGACTATCTTTGGATTAGTTAAGCACCATGTAGTGAGCTTACGCTTGATGTTGGATACTTTCTACCAACACCAGATTGCGCTGAACCTTAAGAAGTGCACATTCCTCATTCCCTTTGGAAACCTATTGGGACATGTGGTTTGCAAACAAGGCTTGATGGTGGACCCTGCGAAGATTTCCGTTATTCTAAATTTGGAAGCACTACAAAGTGTTAAACAACTGCGCGCTACTTTGGGGCACACTCAATATTATGGGAAATTCATAAAAAGATATGCCCAAATAACAACGCCAATGGAAAAGCTATTGAAAACTAATGCTACATATTGCTGGAATGATGATTGCATGAAGAGTTTGGATGTCCTGAAGGGGAAACTGGCCTCCACTTCAATCCTGGTCTTTCCAAAATGGTATGTGGAATTTCATGTACATGATGATGTGTCGTGTATTGCGTTGGGAGCCATACTCACACAGGAAGGCACAGAGGGCATGGATCACCCGATCATGTTTGTAAGTCAGAGACTATCCAAAGCAGAAAAGAACTACTCTACCACTGAGTGCGAGGGGTTGGCAATGGTGCACTTGCTCCAAAAATACTGACACTATTTACTTTGAGGACATTTCAAGATGTATACCGACCATTCTACATTGAAATACCTAATGAATAAGATTGTGTTGGGAGGGCACATATGTAGATGGATTTTACTATTTCAAGAATATGATTTTGAGGTCATAGTCAAGCCAGGATGCCTAAACACAGGACCAATTCACTTGTCACGAATTGAGATGGGTGAGGAACCAACAAATTTGGAGGAGGGACTACCTAATGCACAACTCTTCGCAGTACGTGTCGCAGAAGGACACTTCGAAGATATAATCCATTTTCTAACAACAGGGACTACACCAAAGGAATACTCAGTCCAATAGAAGAAAGAATTGGTGGTGCACGTGACGAAATTTCTGTCATTGCAGGGTACCTCTACAATATGGGAAATGATGAGATATTGAGAAGATACGTACCTAAATTTGAACGAGGTCAGATCCTCACGGAAGGACATGGGGGTGCTGGAGGAGGACACTATGCAGGACGTGTGACTGCACAGAAGATTCTCCATGCAGGGTTATGGTGGCCAGCCCTACACCAGGATTCAAAAGAGCATTAGAAGGCCTACGATATATGTCAAAGGACTAGAAAACCATCACGAAGGGATGAGATGCCACTAAATCCACAAATGACACTGCAGCCATTCGAAAAATGGGAAATCGACTTTGTGGGACCGATAAAACCTCAGTGAAATATGGGTGCGCACTACGTCATCAACGTGATGAAGTACCTGACATAATGGGTGGAAGCACAACTGGTCAAGGATTGCACGACCACTACAACAACAGAGTTTTTGTTCGAAAACATGTTGACACAATTTGGTTGTTCAAGAATCTTAATGAGTGACCACGAAACACATTTCTTGAATGAAACCATCAGCATGCTCACATAAGAGTTCCAGGTGTATCATCATAAAAGTACACCGTACCACCCGCAAGCTAATGGGATAGTAGAGGCATTCAACAAAATACTGGAGACTACACTGACCAAAGTATGTAATGCACAACGAAATGACTAGGGCCTGTGCGTACTTGCCATATTATGGGTGTACATGACAACACACAAAACATTGATGGGATAGACACCTTTCCGGTTAGTCTATGGCACAGAAGTTGTCATGCCGATGGAATACATCGTACCTAGTTTGTGAATAGCAACGCTCACAAGCATGACAGACCACAAAGCTCTGGAAGAAAGGCTTGTGCAATTAGAAGAACTCGAGGAAGAACAGTTTCTGGCTGGATTTCATCAGTAGGTACAAAAGTAGCGTGAAAAGGCCAGGCACGACTGCCATATCAAGTTGCGCACCTTCAAGGTAAACGACTTAGTGCTGTTGTATGATAGTAAGTTTGAATTTTTTTTGGGAAAATTCAGAATGCACTACCTGGGACCCTACGTGGTTAAGGAGGTCACAGACAGAGGCATGGTCTAGCTAGTTAAACTAAATGGAGAACCCTTCCTAGGCAAAGTAAACAAAAGTTGCTTGAAGCCTTACACGGGTGGGTTGGCTATCTGACTAATCGGCCGAAGCATAGTCTTAGTGACCCAAGGAGCTACACTAGGGCATGGGACTATGAACACACACAATAGATGCCAATACGGAGGTAAGGACACAATTCAGACATAGATGATTTTGAAGCAAGAATGTAGTAGATCCAGCGAACTGCAGAACAATGTGTTGCGGATCTCTGAGCAGTTTAGGACCAGTTGGAGGGACTCCATGCCAAGATTTCCACGCCGACTGAGTGACTCGGGGATGAGTCACGATTATTGTGTTGGGGACCTGTTTGGCATGGAATCCCCCAACAACATGTTTTGGGGCTCAAAGCCCAAGTTTTGTCAAATGTATTGTAAGACTATGCAAAATGCGGGGACAGAGTACAAAGTATAGGTTGAGTCATAGGGATGTCCACCCTAAAGTATTGTAAATTAATGTAAACTTATTTCGACCTACCCATGGTCTGTGGGCGATGGGATTGTATAAATAAAGCAAGGCTCTAAGTTGTAGAAAAAAGGAAATGGAGAGATGAATACGAATGGTTCGAGCATAGAGTAAGGGTCTAAGTGTATTGGGTCATTGTAGTAGGAAGACGCTCTGCAGCTGAGTGCGCAGAGGCCTAGTAGAGACTGTAGCTGACTGCGTGGACCCTTGTAGTTGAGTGCGCAGGGCAGTGTTGAGTCTCTAATCTTGAACGAAGAATAATAAAGAGAATTTGATTCCAGTTTTTGTGCATTTGCTTGGGTATTGCATTCTTTACATTTATATTGTTTTGTTTATCATGCGCACTTATATGATTATTGGATATACTATTAATAATCATTAATCTTACACAGGTTAGTTAAGTAATTGAATAATAATAGATTAAATAGAAAGGAACCTAAGTATAATATAGATCGCGCCATGGGTAGGGTTGTGTGAAGGCGGCCTCACAAGTTGCAAAGGACTACTAGGTACGTGTAGTGACATGCAAGCAAGGTCAAACCGCAAACCGCCAGAAGCTCATCAGACATCCTCAGGGTGCAGAAACTTGGTTCTAGCACCCTCCCATACTACTTCGGGTGAGACCTCAGTTTGCACTCCGTGGATTGTTGCCAAAAGGGCCAGTAGTATCGAGATTTGTTTGGCTAAATCACCTCTAAACCTGGGTCAGGCCCACACAAGACAACACCTCTTCCAATGCATAGTAACTGGAGTAGTTGCCAAATGGTATGTGGACCAACTTCATGCCTCCCATTCCACCTTTACAACTCTCACCAAATATTTTCTTTCTTATTTCTAGCTATCTCTCCGATGCGACACAGGTATTGAAATCTTGGCCTCTTTTCATCAAAATTTTTCCACCCGCCTTTTTGACCTTGTTCAAGAATGGTGCAAAAGGAGGAGCATGTGTAGAGGCCCTGAGTTTGAAGACCGCATATATATGGACTAGTTTCTAAGAATGATTTTTTCCCCCATAGGTAAACATGTCACCTTTCACTTCCCTAAGACCGAGGAAGAAGCTTTCTAGATATCCTTAAAATATGATATGATATATGCCCAATCAGGTTATGCTTATATTTTCCTCCCCAATTTTCCTCAGCACGGTGCTGCTAATGCATCAGGGGCATCACATGTCATTGATGGTATAGGTAGATCTCTTTCCCACCGTCAACCATCACCATATCCTCAACCTTCTATGAGTTATCGTCAACCCCAGAGAGGACCAGTTCTGCTCACATCTAACCCCTCCCAATCCTTTGCATGTCAACTCTTACCAAGATACAAGCATGTCATATCCATATCCCCATCCACAACAGTCGATGCCATGGTCAGATGTTTCTCAACCTGGTTATCCAAATGTTTTCATGAATCCTTACTATCCTTATGCACTACTTAGTGCTCTAGCCCCATAGGCACCAGCACCCCAACCTCCCATGCCTCTGCCTCCTCTACCCCAACAATAACCACCTCCACAAAATCAAGTGCATTCTTAGCAAAATATTTCTAATCCACCTAACCCCAAGAGAAGGAACAAGGGGAAAGGAAACAAGAATCAACAAACTTAAGGTAACTAGAGTAACCAAGATCGACAACCTAATGCCTCTAAGGGTGACCATCCTAATCCCACAATCCAACAATGGGGAAGAAAACCCAAGAAAAATAGGTTGTTAGAACCAATAAACCATGTGGCTGTTGCAAAATTTTTGGCAATTATACTCAAGAATTTCCTCTTTTACCTCAGATGTTCTAGGCATGGGAAGCTCAAGCAGCTACTTCTAGAGGACCTCAACCCATGACTTCACCTCCTCCCCCTCCGGCTTCATTACAACTGACTATGCTTACAAATCCTTTTCCTCATTAAAGATATGTGGTTGTCCAACACACACAAGGTACTATAACCCCTCAACCTTCCTAATCTGTCCAGAAAAATTACCATATTCTCATGATGAACTATGAGGAAGCCAACACCGAACAAGTTAACCTCAAGACTCAATCCTGCCAATACGACAAACCTCTTGCGATGTAAGTGATTGATTCCCAGTCCAAAGTTTCCACTCAGCCTCTCTCACCAAATGGTGCCTTACATATCCCTCCACCTAAAGTCAAGATTCCCCCCAAGATCCCCAAATATCCATTATGTTGAAATGTGGCTTCATTTAAAGTAGCCCATACCTATAGCATAATAGATGACTTGGCCCAGTCTCCTACTGCCATGTCAATGCTGGAAGTTCTCTAAATGTGCCCATCCCAACGAAAATCTCTACTATATACTTTAGGAACTATGGATCCCTCAGATGATTGTATGATTTTATATGATGTTGATAAAGCAAAATATCCCCCAATTCCTTCATATGTTACGTTTCAAATACCAGTATTCGTAAAAAATGCCACCATTCAGTGGTGTATAATAGATGAAGGTGCCTCCACCTTTGTGATGGCTGCTAGTATTTGGAAGAAACTTGGTTCCCATGACCTGTCACCATTTACTATCACTCTCCATGCTTGGGATGGTCCCCTTGTAGCCTCTCTATTTATATCACAACTTCCCCATCACTATTGTTGGCAAGACAATCTTTATTGATATCAAAGTCATTGATGCCCCATTATATTATAACATTTTGTTGAGTCATAGTTATGCCTATGCCATGTCTATTATCACATATGATTTCTTTTGCAAGATGCGCTTTCCTCAAGATGGAAATATCATCACTATCGATCAATTGACATACTATGAACCTTAGTCTCATACCTCTCCTCAAATCATTATCTCAGCAATGACTGAAATAATACTATCCCTTCCTTAACCAATGTTTCTCCTAGAGTCTACAAAGATTCCATGCTACTTGGGGCTAACTATGGCCCATTGCCTACTCCTTTTGAGCCTAGATCTTCCATTTGTGCATGCTTTAAGTGTCATGGGACATACGGAAGTGGTATGGTATACCTTCTCAACAACAAGCTCCTTCACAACCTCCTGCTCAAGACTCAACTTGTTCGTCATGTACAATTCCGCCAAGCTAGTTTCCTTCTGTTGGTATCTTTCCTAGTAGTTTTCCACCCGGAATTGTTCCCCTAGGTCTCTCTGATCCTGGAGCAATTCCTCTAGGTAATTACCCCTCTAGTTAAATACCTTTCTTGTTCCTATCAACAGGAATTTTTGTACCCCTGTAATGGCTATGTTGAGTCCTCCTAACATCACCATGGGGATCCTAGTCTAGTACATTAATCTTCCCGCAAAAACTCCTCCGAACCAACTCAAACCTTATACAACTTTGAATTTAGTTCAGCCCATTGTAACCAGCCCTTCCTTTGCTTAAGTTCCACCACAACCTCAAAGGCAAAATCCTAGAAAAAGGGAAACAGAGACAGGCCACCCTAATCAACTCCCACTCCTTTCAAACTACCAAAGCCCTCTTCTCCGTTCACTTTTTTTTTGGGGGCATGCCACAAATAATTTTTTTGAGCTCCCTCATATTAAGAATGTTGTTGCTGATACCTTTCCTAACTCTAACATTCCTGAGGCCCACATTACCTTATCTAAGTCAGCTAAGAAGAACAAAACCTTAGACATACATGACCCTTGTGCTTTTTGTGATAACTATGGACATTACTCCCATCACTAGCCGCATCTCAAATATTTTCATGTTACACTTCAAGTTCTTCATGAGTTAAATGTTGCTTGTAGTGATTCAAGTTCCCCTCTACATGTAAGACCTAGCCCCAATTATTCGCCAACACAATAGGTTTCACAACCCACCATTGTGATTCCTCTTCCTGATGTCGATATGATGGATAAATCTGCCACCATTGTCTACCTGTCACCATCCATGGGATTATACATACATCACCCTTGTGCTTTTTGTGATAACTATGGACATTACTCCCATCACTAGCCGCATCTCAAATATTTTCATGTTACACTTCAAGTTCTTCGCGAGTTAAATGTTGCTTGTAGTGATTCAAGTTCCCCTCTACATGCAGGACCTAGCCCCAATTATTCACCAACACAATAGTTTTCACAACCCACCATTGTGATTCCTCTTCCTGATGTCGATATGATGGATACATCTGCCACCATTGTCTACCTGTCACCATCCCTAGGATCAATATATTCAAACTCTTTAATATTTTCATATTGTGCTTCTTTTGAACCATCTTTGAAGGACACTTCGCTCTCAACATCGGTAAATTTCACATCTAATACTCATCCATCCAACCCTCCTAACAATGTGCATGTGAACCATGTCTCCCATGATGATGATTGGTTCAATCACCCTTTACTTAGAGCCCACAAATTCGAACCACATCCATCTTGTGGTCATTACATTTTCACACAATGTTTAGGTAACGAGGCATCCACTTTTGAGAGTTTAGAAGAAGCATTTCTCCCCAACCCTCATATTTCATTTGGTAGTGTTGATTCTAGTACCAGTATTCTTCCCCATCTTGAAGAAATTCGAGAGTCCCATTTCACTTCAAATTACTCTAGGTGTGATCCACTTAATCATTCCTCCATCTTACATCAATAACCCAGTCCCTTAGAAATTGCTTCTTTTCAACCACCATGTCGTTTAGGTGAGTATCAATTCATTATATCCAAATCCACTCTTTGCTATGGTTACACCATGTATGTGAACCCAAAAATTTAGTCTATTTCACTCATATATGCAGTGCCAAATGAGATTGGTATTCCACCATTCCCTTTCTATAACTATATCTACCCATTCTTCTCATAAGAAGACAACCATAAACAAAAAAAATGGAAAAACACATCATCATAATGTGTTTGGAGTCCACTACTCTAAATACATATGACATGCCCATAACATGTTATAACCATACATACAAAATTGGGGAGAACCTATGCCTCTACATCTACTCATAATCCTCTCGAGGATCTTGTTCAATTTGGGTCAACAGCTTGAATCCCCTATTTGAGCACTTGCAACACAGTGGCACTCCAAAAACTCCCATAGTTGGGGCCATCATCCCCAACTTTTGCATACCTGATCAATTCCCCTCCATCACATATGTTGAGGGGCAATATCGCATGCTTGGGGGCATGATGGCACCCCTGGCCACCTTCTCACTTAATTAACATAAGTCTCAACCTAGACCTCAATGATCTAGGTATGGTCGACTATCTTTTCATTCCTTGGATAGTATGTCCTACCAACATCTCTAACAATCCATATACACACCGAATATCATATATGATTAAATACCATATATTCAAACATTCTACTTTCACTTACTACCTAGTCCTCATGATTGATTTGATGGTCAGAGATGTAAATAAACCTCCTCTAGTATTTCATTCCCTCATTTTTCTTTCCTTAATTATTCACCAAGAACCATCCTTCCAAGAAGCTTTAAAGCCATTTTTAGATAAGTAAGGTCACCAACCTTAAAGTCGCAGATCTGAATTTTGACTGTTGGTTTTTTCACTAAGCGTTTGCCAAGATTTAGGGCCTTCTCCTCCTCTCCAAATTATCCAACAACACAATATGCAAATGAATTCAATTTGGGGAAAAGAAGCCATTTTTTACAAGAAAAGCCCTATTTTTTCCATTGACCATTACGAGAAAACCATAGCTCAGTTTGACGAACCATCAACACTCACTGAGCTCACTGAGCTCTATATTGGGTCTCCATTTGTTTTTTTATAATTTCACACTTCACCAAGAAGCTATTTTTCCCATGAACTGTCACTTTTCCAACTCTCAAAAATGATTCTCCTCATATGATTCACCTGTACTCTGGTACCACTTTTCCTTCCTTTTCACTTGTTGGCTTATGTCTCAAGTTTCATCATGATTAACTATTATTAACTCATGTTTTTATGGTCCCCTTCGGGCCATACCAATGTGGAAACATCATTGAGTCACACTTGTTCATAGCATCAGACATGAGCCACCCTTGCATGCATGGATTCTATTCAGAGTCCCATCGAGTCTTGTTATAGTGTATCATACATATTTGCATTACATTCATCCAATTCTTCTCATATTCAGTCTCCATCTATATTGATATGTCTTTGAAAAACCTTTGTTTGAGTAATTGACCATCCCCTCTGGAATTGAATCAGTTGCTTCTGGGTCAACCATGCATATTATTCTCTAACTAGGGAATTTTTCAGTCCACCACTCATCTTGTATCCTTCTGTCATCATCCCTAGTGTTTGTCTATTAGCCACATAACTATTATCCTCACATCTTTGTTGAGGAATCCTCATTTCCTCAACTCTGGTGGGCCTTCTTATGTTGACTTCAACACATTTATTCGAGAAGAGTGGTTTAGGGGGTGGTGTACCTTGGTCTCAACCTTCATCATTGTTCAGTGCCTCAGATGAAGCACAAGGAATCATCATTTCCCTTTGACATGGTTGTTTCTCATGTGCTTGACTCTAGCTCATTATCATGTGATCGAGAATTGTATACTTGATGGTCCAATGATCCACTAGATGGTACCATCATTTCCAAAGTGTGTGTGAGATTTTCTAGAACTCATGAGGGGGTGGCCCTTCAGGTAGCCCCCCACTTGCTCAGATGACAACAGATTATGATCCAGCCTTTAGTTTTAGCCACTTGTAGCATCTAAAGTATGCATTTCTCCTTCAAATAGTCCATTCAGATCTTCATATCCCTTTCCTATTCAGCAGAAACTCTTTGGTTGTTATCCCCCCTTACAATGTTAACTTGAGGAGAATTATGTCTCATGTACTAATATCAACAGATGTTATTGTATTCAGACTTGGCCTTTGCTTTCCAGGCGTATTATATATATGGGATATATTTTATCATTGTATCGGTTTCTGGCCCATTGATGCCAACATATTATGTATCATGTTATTTGTTTCTCATACTCACATTGTTGGGCACACCATTATTATGTATACTTAGTTATCTCGGCGGGTATAGGTATACCTGCCCCGTCTCATTTGAGATCATGTACTCCAAAATAAAATGACACTTATATCAGTTTAGTAGGTCTCACCCCCTCTATTTCCAGCTCTTCCTTGCATTTCTCCAATTCTCTCTCTCTCTCTCTCTCTCTCTCTCTCTCTCTCTCTCTCTATGACTCCCCTTCGCTGGCTTCTGAAAGTTAAACCTACAACTTATTTCTGTCATACAATTTTCTCCTGACACTCTTAGGTTGGGGGGGAATAAGTTATCACCCAAAAAATGATGAGATAGCCATTTCTTACTTAGTGGATCAAAATACACCATGTAGGATTAATTTTATCATGGTAAAGCCACTTTCACCATAGGAAATAATTTAGTGAACCATTTATCCTAAATTATTTCTCATTAAAATTCAAACACCCCATAAGAATAATTAAATAAATCATCATTTATTTAATTTCTCTAGAAATAATTATTAAATAATTATTTGATAATTATTTCTTAATTACATTTGACTCAATCACCTTGGAATATTTAAATAAATCACTATTTATTTCTTATTTCATATTTATTCCATATTTTCCTTATGGGATAATTAAACCACTATTTAATAATTATTTTTTTTCTTAATTCTCACAAAGTGATTAATAAATTCTTTTTATTTGTTAATTACTTCAACCAGTTTCTAAATAAAGATATTTGACCATTTTGAATATCTTTTCCCTCTCCAAAAAATACAATAAAGTATTCCCAACGGTTAGATTTTGATTTGGTCAATAATATTTTATTATTTTCTAATTCCTAATTTACCTCAACACTTTGTCATAAATAGAGGTTTTTTCCATTCATTCTTCACCTTGATCATTATCATAATCACCATTATCGTCTAATCACATTTGAGCTCCCATTTGACTTCAAGATATTTTTGTCTACTTTTTTCCCATTGCAATTTGAGAGAGAGAAACAAATTGTTGAAGCACAAGGACATCAAAAGGTCCCATCCCCATAGAAGGGGATCTATAGACCCAAGTTTGTAAATTCTCTTGACCAGGTGCTTCATTTACATTAATAAAAATTACTTATTTATATAATGATCCATTGGGTTGCTACTTTCATTTTTGTTATTATATGTTTTGTGTTTCATATGATCTTTTGTTGTAAGGTATTTCTGCCATTTTTCATTTCAGATCTGAAGCATAGACAACCATATTTTATTGTTAGGGTCACTTTTGACTAGTGACTTAAGTGAAGCACTTTTGGTACACTTCTCCAAAATATTTACACGAAAAAGATGCAAAGGATACTTTTTCTTTAAACTTTGGAGAAGCTCTAACTGTTGAAAATGATCTACATTCTATTGGAGTCATTAAAGACCTTGATGATCCTAAACACTCCACGAAAACTAGCAAGGAAACACAAGCCTCTTCCACTAAAGGTAAAGAAAAATATTATTTTGATATGTAAATCTTGACAAATTCTTTTAATTTTCTTATGAATGAAGTATCTGAATTAAAAAGGAGGTAAAGTGGTGAAACCACCAACAACAAGTTCTCTAAGTTGCCTTTCTTTAAAAAAAGTAACAACTATCAACTGGCTAAATCTGCTGAAAGCTCTAATTCAGTGTTCAATTTTGAAAGTTGGGGAATGGCTAACTACTACATTTAGCATCAAGAGAAGCATTCATAAAAAACATGTCCCCAATGGAATCATAACATTACTTCTATGATGACCAACTCCATACATACCTTGCTAGCAGATGAACAACTTGAGCAGAGTGAAGCAACAAATGAAGTTGTCGTGCAGAGGAAATTTCTGTTGTTGGACACTCAGTTAATACATTCCATGTTATATATAATGGTAACAAGTAAAGTATTTATGAACTTTTAGTGAGTGAAGCTCCTCCTCATCAGACAACTAGTTGTTATGATTTGAGGAGAAAAGTATGTATCTCTAAGAAAGAGCTCAAGAACTAGTTGTTGAGAAGAATTCTTCCACCTTCTAATTATGCTTAGAATTTGTGAAACAAATATGGAAGTGAGCCTCTTATAAGAACACTTACACCAAGAACAAGAGCAAGTTTACCACTACTGAAAATTCAAATAAAGCTACACCACTCGATACATCAGCACAACCCATTAAGAATGAAAGTATCGATTACAACATTATCTAATACATGAAAAGAGCTTGAGCCAACATTTCAATATTTGAGCTTTTGAAGATAAGGGGACAATTAAAATTTACTATCCAAGTACTCCCACTGCACTCTAATGTGGTAGTTAATAAAGTTTATATTTCTCAATTTAGGCCTAGTAACTCTTGCGGTATCAGCGAGTCTGTAATGAATGTTGTCAATTTAAATTCTAATGCACTCTACTCCTCATTTCTTTTAACATTTGAATTTTTTAATTATAATGTCCATAATTTTTTGGTTGATTTTGGTGCATCCAAAAATGTCATGTCGTTATCTATTGCTAAGAAAATTAACGCTTAATGGGATAAGACTAATGCTTGAATCATACTACAGGATAGATAATTAGTCCATGCAGTTGTTGAAATTAAAAATGTCATCATTCAGTTGTCATCGAATCATGGAGTTCACTAGTGCATAAACATCATTATTTTGGACATTCCCTAATCATATGGTCTACTTTTGAGTAGATATTCATCTAGTAAGTTGCAAGGATATTTCTCAATTGATTGGACACATTTGTGGCTTTTGTATAAGAGTAGAAAAAACTAGATTCCAATAGAATTCAAGCCATACATGAAATATATCGTGACACCACTTGAGGGACAAAAAGAGCCAATTGGCTTTATATATGATATTTTTAGAAATTGTTTTCTAGAAGTAGATCATGGATGCTATCTAGAACAACCTTCACTTGTCCCACCAGATACACAGTTGGAACTTATTCCTTGAAGTCCAACTAGTGAAAATGACTCTTGTATAGTAGATGTAAACATTCTCACTATAGGAACTAACTCTAGTACTGCTAACATTTGGATTTTGTATTTTGATGGTTCAAAGATGCATTAGGGTTCTAGAGCTGGTTGCATTTTAATATACCCGCAACAAAATAAACATTTGATCTTTTGTCACTTGTACTTTTAGTACACTAACATTGTCTCTAATTAAGAAGTGCTCATTATGGGCTTAAAGAAAGCCATCAACCTCGAATTTGAAGTATTCAAAGTAAGAGGTAACTCAGAAATTGTTACATGACGGGTACAAAATACAATACATTGTGTGTCACCCAATCTAAGAAATTATTAACAAGAGGTCTTGAAGTTTCTTTCACATTTCCAAGGTTTCAATATTAATTTTGTTCCTCGAATTCACAATGTTGTTGCTGATACATTAGCAAATGTTTCTGCTAGGTTTTCATCTTCAAAAGATGGATTTTCAATTGAAATTATTTATAGGCCATATGTAACCAACAATATTACTAATTTTCATGTTTTTAATGACAACCAATAGATACTGGACTTTATAGAAAATGTTGATGTGTTCAAGGACACAACCATCGATGAGGAAAAGCATGAGAAAGCATTGCAGGGATCAACTCAAGAAAATAAAGGAAACCCCATGCCCAAGGGTGTGTTATATTTTGAAAAGTTGTATGACCTGAAAAATCGCTTCAAGGGACAAGTTAATACAAATCCTTATATCTCCACTCTTTCGCACGAACAAGTGAATCTTGGTATAGAAGAATATATGAATTATGTAAATCTCAATACTTTTTGTGCACCTCAAGAGCAATAAGCTTTCATACACATATTTAAATAATATCGAGATATGTTCGCATGGACATACAACAATCTAAAAACTTATGTCTCACGAATAATCCAGAATGTGATTCCCATCAAGGAAGGGGTTACGTAATTCCAACATAAACCGAGAAAGTCCACCCTATGCTCAAAACCCTCATTCAAAAAGAAATCAGAAAATTGTTGGATGCTCGAACCATTTTTAAAGTTTGACATTTAACATGGGTCTCTAATATGGTTTTGGTAAGGAAGAAGTATGGGGAAATACATATGTGCATTTATTTTCACAATCTAAACTGAGCCTCGGACAAGGATAACTACCCTACTCCATCAATGGAAAAACTTCTACAAAAAATATGGGGTTTGGAGATGTTCTCGTTGCTAGATGATTTTTTTGGTTACAAATAGGTTCTAGTAGCAGAACTTGATAGGCACAAGACCACCTTCGGAACCAAGTGGGGTACTTTATCATTCAAAAAAAATCATTTTGGGCTTATTAATGCACGAGATAAATTCCAATGACCTATGGACATCAAATTCTATGATTTTATTGGAAAAAGTGTTATGGTCTACTTAGATGATGTGACAGTGTTTTCAAAGAAAATATTTGATCACATGCATCATCTGAAGAAAATTTTCGAGTGATGTTGCAAATACAATATATCTTTAAATATAAAGAATATCATTTTCAGATTTCCAAAGTGAAAAATATTGGGCCATATTATCGTGAAGAGTGGTATTAAAGTGGACCTATAACGAGTCAAATCTATAACTCATATCCCCTTTCAGGTGAACAAAAATGCTATGCAATCCTTCCTAGGGAAAATTAACTTCTTCCATAAGTTCATCTCTGATTATGCACATATAGTAAATCCATTACAAGAGATGATTAAGATGGATGCAACTTATAAGTGCGATAAAAGGGAAAAGGATGGCTTCACCTGTATCAAGTAAGCAATCTCTGAAGCTTCAACATTATATAGTCCAAATTTCTACAAATATTTCTTGTTGTAGACTTTTTCTTCTGATATTTTTCTCGCAGTCATTCTCACACAAAAGGATGATCAAGGTAATGAGCGTTCACTATCATTCATGAGTGTTGGATTGAAATACTTTTCGTTAAACTACACCTCCATTAATAAACAAGCATACGTGACATACAAGGTGGTAAAACATTTCAGGGCATACCTTCTAAAAAATCATGTCATTATCTTTATACCTCACCCAACGGTCATAATGCTATTTTTTAAACAAGAGACAGGTCAAAGAAGGGTGAACTAGATGACGATCTTGTAGGAGTATAATCTTCAATTTAAGCCAGTCTACACTATGAAACACCATGGTCTATTCCAATTTATAGAATAAGTAGTTAACACACTAAAAGAGGAGTCTTCTGGGTGGTAGCAGGAAATTGAAATGTATAACATTGCACAAGCTACCTCGACTGAAGCATCCATCTCTTAGTACTCATATGTGAGACAATGTCTTGATCATGGTACCTTTCACTCACAATTATAAACATGGAAAAAAAAGGTTACATTGCTTAAAGCTCTATCATATCAATTGGTACACAAAGTTCTTTTTCAGAATCACCATAATGGGGTCCTACTTAGATTTCTAGAAGCACTTAATTCATAAAGGGTATTACGAGACCTCGATGAAGGACCAACCAATGGAAATTCAACAAGTGACACTACTACACACAAGATCATATGTGCCTATTACTATTATCCCACACTTTTCAAGGATGCACGTGCTTATGCTCGCGTGTGTTTGGTTAGTCATTAATGTGATGGTCGTGATAAGAAATCAGTTGCACCATTGCAACCCATAGTTGTAGAAGATCATTTTCAATAACGGGGATTGGATGTCATTGGCAAAATATTTCCACACTCATCAAAGTAGCACTAACATATCCTAACTACAACGTACTATTTCCCACAGTGGATAGATGAAATTATTCTAAAACAAGTGAATGAATAGGAAGTCATAAATTTCTTGAATAAAAACATCATCACCACGTTTGGCATTCCTACGTCACTTGTTTTTTATAATTCAACTTATTTATCATCACTTAAAATTTATGTTTTTTCATTAGAGAATGGAATTATTTTTAAACACTCATCTAACTATTATCCACAAGATAATAGTCTTGTTGATTCAACCAATAAAAAATTGATCTGCATTATCAACAAAAAAATTTGCTCCAAACAAAGGAACTAGAACAATGCTTTGATGAATTCTCTATGGGTTGGCCATGTTTTCCCTAATCCCTCTCTGAAAAATTCTCCTTACTTTCTGGTGTATGGGAAAGAAGCCATCCTACCTCTGAAGATATGCCTACTAGCCCTTAACCTTTCTCAAGTGCCATGGGATAAGCCTTATCTTGTGGTTTAGAGTAGGATATATACTCTTTTGAAGTTACAGTAAGAAAGGAGGAAAAATAAAGAAACAAATTCCATTCATCATAGTCGTATCAAGCGATGGTTTGATAAGAAGTATATGAGGAAAAATGGGTTTAGTGTGGGGGACCTAGTACTAAAGTGGGATAAAGCCCACAAAGAGAAAGTGAAGCACACTAAATTTTGGTCCTTGTGGATCAAACCATTTGTTATTCATGACAAGCTTGACCACCATACTTATCATCTCCAATCATTGGATGGGAAGATGGATTCTTTTCCTGTCAATGGCCAAGATCTTAAATGATATTTTCAATAGAAATCTACGTTTGTGCCCCTACCTGATGTACATATTTATTTTCTTGTCTTTCCTTCGTTTTCGTTCATGTTATGTATAGTCTTGTCTGCTATATTTTGTGTTGTCCTTGTGAATAAAACCTAGTGTGAAAGTGTTTTGTTTCGTTCCAAACATGTGGAGAAATGAAAAGGCTTATGATACTGCAACATTTTAACAACATTTAGTCCTACTTATTCATCTTGGTTAATATCTTTCATTCAATGATGTTTCGATGGAAAATATGATGCTTCCATAAGGAGAGCTTTGTGTAGAATCCTGATACCCATATCTATTCTAAGTAACTCATTCATAATCTCGGTTTTGTAATGTTTTGGTGGTTTGCATGATGATCCAATCAAGTAGAGAATGAAAATGGGAAAATATATAATCAAAAAACCTATATCAGAGGTATATAAATACTTCTCTGAAGGAACAACCTCTATTGCTCTCAATAAGTCATGATCCCTCTTCTACCCCACTAAAATAAGTATGTTCCTTAGCACAGTTATATAAATAATATAAATAATGGAAAAATAAGAGAAAGGCTTCCTACACGGAGAGGTGAAGAAAGTAAATTTGTGTTAGAAAATTATATATTATAGAGTAATGGAACACATAAAATATATTATAGAAATACAAACACATAAAATGCATAAAACAAGAGAGACACAGATATCTGTGGTTCACCCAGTTTGGGCTACGTCCACGGAGAAACAACTAGTCCTTCCTTTTGCATTATCCAACAAACTGAATAGATACATCCTACGACAAATCCACTGTAATTCCCTCTTCACTCACAATGTCCTCTCTCTTCCTCACTCATAATACAGTTCTACATAAACACAACACAATTCCCTGGACCCCCCTGTAGCGAATATTTTATGGGTGGTGTTGCCACCCCATTATGAACTGGGGTCCAATGCAGTGATACCTTTGAATACAGAAGATAATCAAGTTCCCCACCCAATAATGTCCCACTTGGAGATTTATTATGGCAACTCCACCGCTGCTTCATTTGCTGGACAATGACTCCACTTTGGACCTAGCAGTTTCTCATCTTCTTCATCATACTTGAAGACCAATTGGAACTGAGAATATTCTCAGTTTTTCCCTGGTTACAACTTTTGTTAACATATCTGTAGGATTTTGGCTAGTGTGTATCCTTTCCAGCTTCAACTGTCTATCTTCGAATGCTGAACATATGAAATGGTATTTGAGTTGTATATGTTTAGTCTTGGAATGAAATGAAGAGTTCTTTGCAAGATGTATGGCACTATGGCTGTCACTATATAACCTGCCCAACTCCTGCTTCTTACCCAATTCATCCAAAAACCTTTGGAACCAAATCATTTCTTTACTAGCCTCTGTAGCAGCAACATACTCTGCTTCTGTTATTGAGAGTGCAAAAACACTTTGCAATTTTTAGACACAACTGACAGCTATTCCACCTACAGTACACACATACCCTATTGGGCTCCTCCTGTTATCTCTATCACCCGCCATATCTGCATCAACATATCCCTGTAGAGAAATGTTTGAACCACCAAAGCATAATGCTTGATTTGTGGTACCTCTCAAATGCTTGAGAATCCACTTCACTGCGATCCAATGTTCCTTTCCTAGATTGTTCATGTACCTGCTAACAACTCCCACTACTTGTGCAATATCAATCCTTATGTAGACCATTGCATACATTAAGCTTTCAACTGCTGATGCATATGGAACTTTAGACATATGAGCCATTTCTTCTTGAGTCTTGGGACACTCCTCCATACTTAATTTGAAATGGCTAGCCAAAGGTATACTAACTAGTTTTGCATTCTGTATATTAAACCTTTTCAACACCTTTTCTATGTACTCACTTTGAGACAATGTTAATTTGCGATTCTTTTTGTCTCTAGTTATTCTCATACCAAGGATTTGTTTTGCAACACCCAAATCCTTCATTGCAAATTAGTTTGCCAATTTTCTTTTGAGCGCATTTATTTCCTGCATGTTAGAACCTACAACAAGCATGTCATCTACATACAATAAAAATATAATATCGCTGCCATCATTTTGCCTTTTGAGATAAACATAATGATCAAAGTGACATATACTATAACCTTGTTCAGACATAAACCTGTCAAATTTTAGATACCACTGCCTTGGAGCTTGTTTTAAGCCATACAAGCTCTTCTTCAACCTACACACTAGTTTCTCCTTCCCTTTTACCTCATATCCTTGTGGCTGCTACATCTACATCTCTTCCTCCAAATCCCCATGGAGAAAGGTTGTCTTTACATCTAACTCCTCAAGATGCAAATCTTTAGCTACTACTAGACTTAAAATAGTTCTGATTGAAGTCATTTTCACAAGAGGAGAAAATATCTCATCAAATCTGATACCCTTTTTCTGTGCAAACCCTTTCACCACAAGTTTAGCTTTATACCTTTTTCTACCTCCATCTTCTTCCTTCAACTTGTAAACCCATTTATTATGAAATGTTGTTTTACCCGCAGGTAACCTGAATAAGTCCCATGTTTGGTTATGTGATAAGGATTCCATCTCTTCTTTCATGGCTTGCTCCCACTTCTTCCTGGTTTCTACCTATACTACTTCTTCATAACATCCCGGTTCACCAGAATCAGTCAACAATACATAATATAATGAAGGAGAGTATCATTCAGGGGGTCTATTTATCTTGGTAGATCTTCTAACACCACTTTCAGGTGTTTTAGGTGCTTGTTATTGTTGTGGTTGTTGTTATGGATGTTGATCATTACGATTTTCAGGCACCATCACTTTTTCTGTGATCTCATCAAGCACTGTGTATTCTCTGTTTTATTTTTCTTGTTTCTTTTCCTGCAGCTGATCCTTATACAAAAACTTTTCATTGAATATGACATCTCTTCTCCTAATGATTTTATGTTTTTCATAATCATAAAACTGATAACCAAAATCATTAACACCATATCCAATAAAGGTACATTTCTTTTATTTTGCCTCAAGATTTGTTTTATTTTCTTTATTAATGTGGATAAAGGCTTCACAACCAAAACTCTTTAGAAAAGAGTAGTTTACCTTTTTACCTGTCCATGCCTTCTCTGGAATATCACCATCCAAGGAACTTGAAGGCCCTCCGTTTATTAGATAAACAACAATATCTACAGCATCTACCCAAAATTGTGAAGGCAATCTTGCATGCAATCTCATGCACCTTGCACGCTCCATGATTGTCCTGTTCATCCTTTCTCACTCACCATTTTCATGTGGTGTTCCTGGAACTATCTTCTCTCTGTGAATTCCATTCTCTAAACAATACCTTTCAAACTCTTTGCTGCAATATTCACCTCCATTATCTGATCTAAGACACTTCAACCTTTTTCCTGTCTCATTTTCAACCAAATATTTCCATTTCTTGAAAGTATCCAATACATCAGAATTATTTCGAATACAATAAATCCAGTTTTTTCTGGTTGCGTCATCAATAAAAGTAACATAATAATGAGAGCTACCAAGAGGTGATACCTGAGTAGGTTCTCGTACGTATGTATGAACAAGCTCTAATTTTTCTCTCTTATTTTCTTTCCCAACTCTAAGGAACCTGACTCTATCTTGTTTTCCATAAACACAATTCTCATAGAATTTTAAATCAACATGCTTCAAACTTGGAAAAAAATTTCTTGAGTGAAGAATCTGCATCCCCTTCTCACTCATGTGCCCAAGATTATGATGCCACAATGTCATATCTTCTCCTATAGAGTTGAAAGCATTAATATAATTAGAAATACCATTGCATAAATACAATGTACCAACCTTTTCTCCTTTTGCTATTACCAGGGATTGTTTAGTGACCTTCTAAGTTTTATCTGTAAAAGTAGTCACACAACCTTCACCTCCCAACTGCCTTGTTGAAATAAGATTTTTCTTCAGATCTGGAACATGCCTTACCTCCTTCAATAGCCATTGATTTCCATTGTGTTGTTTTATGAAAACTGTACCCATTCCAATGATTTTACAGGGTTTAGCATTGCCCAATCGAACCTGTCCAAAATCTCCTTGAACATAATCATGAAAATGTTTCCTATCAGGTGTGGCATGGAATGAAGCCCCTAAATCTACCATCCATGCATCATAATATTTTCTAAATAAAGAATCAAAGCATCTTGCAACAGATCACCTGTTACATTCGCTTCATTATTATTTTCTTGATGCGCATCTCCTTCTTTTCCCTTCCGAGACTTACAGTCTTTCTTTAGGGGTCCTTTCTTCTCACATTTTCAGCATACTATCTCCAATATAGACTTGGATCTGCCTTTTCTTGACTTACTGTGATATCCAGGGCTCTTTCCTCTTTCCATTTTTCTTCCCCTAGTCTTTGCATTCAAAGCATTACCTGATGTCTCACCAGAGCTTTTCCATCACATTTCCTCGCTAAGGATTGCACTGACAACATCATTAGACTTTAAAGTACTAGATCCAGAGACAAAGTTACTAATGGCCATAACTAAGCCATTACAACTTTCTCGCAATGAGTACAGAAATATTAAATGCTACCGATGCTTCTAGGCACAACCATATTATTCCAAGTGCTTTTCTATCAAGAATATCCCATTTTGTGTCCATCATACTTGTCGGCTTCTTTGCCTTTCTGCTCAATGGTTAGTACAGATCTCTCTGATACAGATAATCTTCCATCTGCATCTTCCATAGCTGGTAGTTTTGGCCATTAATTTTTTCTACCCTAAACCTACCATCTTTCGCCATTGCTCCCACTCGAACTAGGAACCCTTCTCTCCTGCGAGTTTATCAGCCAAATAGACCTTCGGCTCTTATACCAGTTGTTAGAAAATTATATATTACAGAGTAATGGAACACATAAAATATAATGTAGAAATACAAACACAGAAAATGTATAAAACAAGAGAGACACATATATACGTGATTCACCTATTTTGGGCTACGTCCATGGAGAAACAACCAGTCATTTCTTTTATATTATCCAACAAATTGAAGAGATACAACCTACAACAGATCCGCTGTAATTCTCTCTTCGCTCTCAATCTACTTTCTTTTCCTCACTCAGAATACAGTTCTACATAGACGCAATATAATTCCCTTGACCCCCCTACACCCCCTGGACCCCCCCATAGCAAATATTTTGCGGGCAGCATTGCCACCCCATTACGAACTGCGGTCCAATGCAATGATACCTTTGAATATAGAAGATAATCAGGCTCCATAACCAACACTTTGCCAAGGTACTAACCAAGCTCGCTAGCAATGAAACAATGCTTGTGTTCCTATAGTGACTCCAATTGGGTATTGTCGAGGCCTGCTGGAAGTAGAGAAACACTAGTAAATGAAAACTCAGACTCTGATTATCTTAAACTTGTGAACTATATTACCCTTCTCTTGAATCAAAACAATTGTGATAGAGATATATTTATGAATGTGTTTAATCGAGAAAGGAATGGAGGGGACTACATCTATAAGTGATATAGGTGGAAATCTAGAGTAATCCACACGATGAATCAATACTTCTAAAGGAACTAGAACTTATACATAGAGCTAGACCACTTGCACACACATTACGCATCACACACTAAGCTTTGTACAAAGGGAATCCGATTTCAAGAGCTTTTTTACTTAGTTTATTTTAGCTTACATTCTCACACCATAAGTGAAGCAAGACTCCTAAAAGAAACCATAACTTGAACCAACTAAATTTCCCTACAAGGGCCATAAAATAATATATAGTTTAGGTTAGGACCAGCTAGGTATCCCATAAGTTGCCATGGTCATTCTACATTTTTTAAACATATAAGTTTAATTTTTATGGTACTTAAAATCCATAATCATCCCACATAAAAGACTACTCAAGAACGTCAGAGACCCAATTCAGATGGGGTTCTACTTAAGTCCAGTGTGTATGGTACTATACATGGCTATCCGACCTGTATCGTGCTTGATACTAGTAACTTATTAGAAATAAGCTAAAGACTTCAATGCTCAAGTGCAATGATGATATATTAGTGGCCAATATTAGTGCATCCTTTCCTCGTAGATGGAGGTGCAAGAACCACTAAAGCCTCATTCATTACCTTGGTTAATGTTTTTGGCTATTGGAAGTGTCGCCAGTACTTTCAGGACGTGGCCCCAATACCCATCATAAAATGTATCTCTGCAAGGCCCACTTACTTTGAGAATGGTAAGGATGACTAGATACTCACTAGATATTTTATCATATGAAGAAACAAAAAACAAAAACCATTTTTCTTGTTTGATTTATCACATAGCATATCTTAAAGTGAAAGTACCACTTATTTTTCGCTTTGTTTTATGCATGTGATTTTTCTTTGATACATATCCCATTCCATAATCACCAAAAGTGGCACAAAATTAACACCATAGGTGACCCCATGGTTCCCTGACACTCTAGGCACTTCCAAAACGTCCCCCATATAGAGAGGTGTACATAATTTCTCGCCATTTAGGCATAGAAGACATTACATAGCCACCATTTTAGGATGAGTGTTTATTGGTGTAGCTTTGATTGGGAATCCTCCCCCTCAAATTAATACTTTCACCACCTATTAGGGTACTCCAAATGCTACCAATTTGGGTAGCCCACACACCACCCCTCTAGAGAGTCCACGTGGTTCCCTCCAGGGTAACGCCTCTCGTAGTTCCCTGCAGGGAAATCCTTTACAAATTGTTGTTCAAAATTGTTTCGTGATGGAAAATAGCAACCAAGTCTCATTTCTAGCTTCCTTAAATCTTCTAGATTTAAGCGAGTTAACCAATGACTCCATTACACATGGTCAGAATTGGCCACCCATGCCTAGAAAATTACCTTCGAATATCCCAAAATTTGAAGGGAAACAAGGGGAAGACTTGGGAAACCATGCTATGACTTTTCAACTTTGGTGTTCATCCAACAACATCACTAATGAATATATTCACCTATGACTATTTCAATGCACCCTCACAACGGCAACAATAAAATGGTACATAGGAGAGATCTCAGGTTCCCAAGCAACCTTTGACTCTCTTGCCATAAATTTTCTTACATTTTTACAACTCCTAATCTGCCAAGACTTGGGATTGGAGCTTCTCACCCATTTGAAGCAAACATTGGCTACACATATTTCTGACCACATCCATGAATGGCAAAAATTTCATAGCTTTTGCAAGGCTCATATTGAATTGAAACTCCTCCTTGAGTTATTTTTGAAATACCTCACTTAGTAAATCTTAAATGATGTTGCTTTTGCATATCCTAAAAATGAGGAAGACGCAAGGTGGCCAATGCCCTCCCATGCAAGGTGGCCAATACCCTCCCATGCAGAGTGGTTAGTACCCTCCCAGGCAAAGAAGTCAGTACCCTCATAGGAATGCAAAAGTCGTTTCCACTTCCCATAGCACATGTACAAACCAAGGATAGGGGAATCCCTATTTTCCTTTTCCATCACCACAACAAAATAACCCACCATCTTAGCCTAACATTGGGGTGAATTTCATGCAACAATTTTTCCCTCAACAAAAATAGTTGTTTGAATAGCTAAACATGAAAAACCCACCTAATGTCACTAAGAAGAAAGGAAAGAAAAAGAAAAAAGGGAACTTGGAGAGGGGGCAAATAATCAGCAATAACCTTCACAGGCACAAGCTGGGTGAAACCCCAATCAGAATCAAAACTAGGGTCAAAATAATAATAATCCACAAAATAAAAACAGGAGCACTAGTCTACGTACTAACCATGCTTGTGCTATTGGCATGCAATATGGCCATTATACCCATCATTTCCCTAAACTCCCTGAGTTGAAGAGGATGAAAGATACCAGGGCACGGGGGGAGGAACCAATAACCTGTAGTATTGTAGAATCCCTTCCTACACCAAGGAGTGGTAAATACCCAACATGAACCATCCCAACAATAGTATTAGAATCCGCTTAGAGGAATTTCCAAAAACACCTGAAATCATGACATTTACATGGTAGGGGAAGAAGTTCTCCTACAGGCAGGAAATCTTGATTACGTAACTCCAACAGAAAACAACTCATCTACCACACCCACTAAAACACCTACAACACTGTTGACAATCCCTCAACCCCTTGTACAAATCATCTGAAGAATGGTCAAAGGCCTTTGCATTGAGTAGGACATAAATCGAAGGTTGCTCACATCTATAACATATTCAATGACTTATCTCAATATGTTATGCAACCAACTCACAAAATAGAAGAAAAGAAAGAGAAACAACTTCAAAATCACACTCTTCGAGGGGGAAACCTCCTTTACATTACAAAAATGAAAAATTCTTGGATGATATAAATGACAAGACATCCTTTCTATATATAGGAGTCTAAGGGGTCACAATATAATCAAAGCCGAGATAACAATAATAATGTAAGGGCACAATAATAACAATAGTGGGCTTCTATGGGGTGCAATAATAACAATATGGAGACAATATGGGCGCAACAATAACAATAAGGGGTTACAATGACAATAATAATAAGGGAATACACTAGTATTATAGGGGCCTAACATGCTACTCTCCTTCAGAAAAGTGTTGTCCTCAACACTTGAGTAGTTTGGGATGCTTCTGTATAAAATTCTCATCTTCCGATGTCGAATCTTCAATGGGTAAGTTCTTCAACTTGATGAGATACTCTCAAATTGATCCATTTCATAGTTGTCGAGTTCTTGTTTCTGTGACTGATTCAGCTTCCAATATGTTTTTTCCTTCCTCATCAAGTTCTAGAAATATTTTTTCAACTGGGAGCTTGTCACCTATAACCTTCTTTAAGCATGAAAAATTGAAAATTGGGTGCACTTGAGAAGCTGTAGGAAGAACCAATTTGTATGTCCTAGTGCCAATATTCTGTAACACCTTTTATGGATCGTAATACTTTGGTGATAATTTATTATCCTTCTTAGCTTGCTCGAGGGGCATTTGTTTGTATGGTTGTAGCCGTAGAAATACCCAGTCACCTACATCAAAAATTCTTTCACTGCAATGTTGATCTACCTGTTGTTTCATTCTATTTTTTGCCAAAGTGAAGTTATCCTTTAAGATTTGTAGAACTTCTTGTTGATGCTCGATGTGATCTTCCACTATTGAACCTTAGAATTTTCTCTGAAATATGATGTGATGGACGGTGGATGATATCCATAAAGTGACATAAATGGGGTCATTTTTGTTGCAATATGGAAGGAAGTGTTATACTGCCATTCATCCAGAGGAAACCATTTGACCCATTGTGTCTGTTTGTCAGATACAAAGCAATGAATATATCCTTTCGAACATTTGTTCACTATCTCATTTTTCCCATGAAATTGAGTATGATATGATGAGCTATGAGCTAACTAAGTACCAAGAAAAGAAAATAATTTAGTCTAAAAATTTCTAGTGAAAATGGGACCTTTGTCGCATATAAAAATCTATGGGTTTTCATGTAGATTTTGAATTGTTTCCATAAATTTAGTAGCAACTGTACTGGATTTAAAGGGATGAGATAATGAAAAAAACTGTGCATAGTTGGTAAGTATATAAACTACCACCATGATGACACTCTTTCTTTCAGACTTGGGTAAACCTGTGATAAAATCCATTGAAATCTCCTCCCAACATTGACTTGGAATGGATAAAAGTTGTAATAGACTTGGTGTCTTAATTGTTTCAACTTTATTCAGTTGGAAAACCAAACATTTTGCCAAAAAATTTTGAATATCAAATTGAAGGCCATCCCAAAAAAAAGCCTTCTTGACCTCATGGTAAGTTTTTAAAAATCCAGAGTGCCCTCCTAAGGGAGAGGTGTGCAATTCCATAAGAATATTTTGTTTGAGTTAAGAATTCTTACAGAGGTATAAGTGATCTTTGTACCATAACGGATCCTTTTTCCAGCTAAATATATCAGATGCACTGGGGTCTTATTGTATCTTTTGAATGAACGCCCACTCTTCTTTGTCATTCTTCCATTCATCCCTTGCTTCATTTATCCAATCTGGTTGGATAATAAAAATGGCACAAAGAAATGCTTCCACATCCTCATCCTTTCTTGAGAGTGCATTTGCCACAACAATTTTATTCCCTTTTTTGTAGATGATTTCAAAGTCATAACCCACCATCTTTGTGACCCATTTTTGTTGCTCTTTTGAAGATAATCTTTGTTCTAAAAAGTATTTAAGACTATCGATATGTTTTTACCTTGAAGTGTCTTCCCATTAGGTAAGGTCTCCATTTATTAAGTGCATGTAGTATTGCCAACATTTCCTTCTCATAAATAGCTTTGTGTAAATACTTTCCTTTGATTGGAAGACTTTTGAAAGCAATGGGTCTTTATTCTTGCATTAAAACAACACCAATTCCATTGCCCGGGGAATCACATTCCACAATAGAGGTTTTTGTGAAGTTTGGTGTAGCTAAGACCGGTGCTTTTCACATTGCCTCTTTAATATGTTCAAAGGCTTTTGTTTCTTCTGGAATCCAATAAAATGCATCTTTCTTGAGTAATGTTGTTAGAGGTGTTTCTATTCTCCCATATTTTTGACAAACTTGCGATAATACCCTATCAACCTGAGAAATCCTTGTAGATTCTTTACGGATGTGGGGATTTTCCATTCCTTAATGGCTTTAATTTTTCTAGGGTCTACCTTAACACCTTCATGAGATACAGTGTGACCAAAATATTCCACCTCTTGTACTCCAAAGAAACATTTGGAGGTTTTTTCATATAATTGTTTGTCCTCCAATAGTTTGATCACTATATAAAAACATTGAACATGACCCTTCCAAGACTTGTTGTAGATTAGTATATCATCAAAAAATACTAACAAAAATTTTCTAAGAAAGGGCTTGAAAATGGAATTCACCAAACCTTGAAATGTAGAAGGTGCATTGGTAAGGCCAAAAGGCATGACCAAAAATTCATAATGACCCTCAAGAGTTCTAAATGTTATTTTTAGAATGTCTTCAATCTTCTTTCTGATTTGATGATATCCTAAATGAAGGTCCAACTTGGTGAAGTAAATTGCTCCATGAAATTCATCACTAACAGGAATGGGAAATTTATCTTTAATAGTGAGCTTGTTGAGATCCCTATAATCTGGACACATGCACCATGATCCATCTTTCTTGTTCACCAATACTACTAGAGGTAGAGAAAGAACTTTGAATAGGTTGAATTATACCAGCCTCTAGCATTTCTGTAGTCATACGTTCAATTTCACTGTTTCGAGCATAGGGATATCTATAAGGTCTGATGTTTGGAGGAACACTTCCTGGAATCAATTGAATATCATGATCATGATCACGAATAAGTGGGAGGCATTTGGGAGTAAAATACCTTAGAATGATTGTTCAAGGCATTTTGTAGATTTGGAGAAATAGATGATTTCGACGTGGAAACCTCTAGCGAACATAATTGTGCAATTACGCCACATTTTTATGTCTTTAGAATATTTTTCATGCCATTAGAGCTAACTATCTTTCCCTATTTCCTTGTGATACCCATTAATTCAAATTCCTTTCCTTATGAAAAAAATTCAAGAAAATTTCCTGAAAATTAAAAGCTATCGTACCCAAAGATTGTAGCTATTGGAATCCTAGTACAACATTAGCACCAACCGTTAGAGTGGAAATAATTGGACTATTCAACGCATATTCTCCCATGGATAGCTTGATAGTATGGAAATTTCTAGAGAAATTTAAGGTTATTCAATTTGAAACCATCACTTCACACCCTGGTGATGGATATAGGAAGCAATTCAATTCCTTCGCTATCTTACAATGAATAAAATTATGGTTATTTCCCGAATCAATCAACGCTATTACATTTTTCTTCTTGATGTGTCTTTCTATCTTGATAGTTTGAGACATGGTTATTTAGGCCAATACATTACAAGATATGGTCAGATTCACTTCTTCTTCCTCTAGGATTTGTTCCTAGTATGTATCCTCTTCTTTTGATGTTTCTTGTTCCTTTTCTTACTCCTCTTCACAATCTATGTAAAATAATTTCTTCTCAGCACACTTATGACCTTTAGTGTATTTTCTATCATAACTATAACAAAGCCCTTTTTCTCTTTTTCTTCCAATTTTTTATGGTGTCAACCTTGTAGGTTGTGGAAGGCTAGGGGCAACAACACTTTCATATTTATAGTTCTGATTGGTAGGATTCTTTGATGCCATAATTTTGCTTTCAATTTTTCTTGCCAACCTAAATTCCTTCTCCAATGAATTAGGTTCCCAAATGTGAACCTCATGTTGGATGTTATCCTTTAATATCCCTATAAACACATCAATCGTATGCTCCTCTGGAATATTTTTTACCCTTATCTTCAATTTTTTGAAGTCCTCAATGTTCTCCACCATTGAACCTTTTCGTTTTAGATTTA
The DNA here is from genome assembly GCA_000404065.3 of Pinus taeda. Lineage (NCBI taxonomy): Eukaryota > Viridiplantae > Streptophyta > Pinopsida > Pinales > Pinaceae > Pinus > Pinus taeda. The sequence goes on from APFE031341310.1 coordinate 43,523, forward strand.
TCAATTGGCTAAAAAAAGTGTTTTTTTTTGTATCCTCGTAATGTTCTATCATTTCTTTCATAAAATTTTCCCACGTGACAAGTTGTTTATGAGAGAAAAGCCATCAATACCGTACAAACTTATTGGGTTCCAAATATAAAGTTTCAATGCATACCTTTTGTGTGTTTTTCACATTATCTAGATCGAAATATTGCTCCATCTATAGTATCCATATTACGGGATCCTTGCCATCTAACATCCTCATATCAATCTTTGGAACATGGTGGGTCTTCAATCAAACATTAGAGTTTATGAAATCATGATGAACATTTCTTTTGTTCTCATCATGAGTTTTCTTTACTACCCTTTCGCCATTAATAAGCATTTCTTGTAATAACTTTGTCAAATCTATCTTCAAATCTTCCATGTTTCCTTTAAGTTTTTGTTCAACCATACATCTTAGCTTCCATGCCATCCATCCTAGCTTCCATTCCATTCATCTTAGATTCCACGTCATTTTTTAAACCATCCATCTTAGCTTCCATGTCTTTCGTTAAACCATCCATATTAGCTTCTATTACTTTTTATGTGAGTGAAATTTGTTGCACTTGGTCTCGTAATTTTGATATATCATATTGCATTTCTTCCTCTTTTTCATGAGTCATGCTAGATATTTTAGGTTGCTTACTAGGTGTTTCCATTTTCTTTCTTTGGGGTATCAATTAATGATAATTATGATTCATTATGTCCTTTGAATTCCTTCAAACTAATTTTTCAAACCAAACTTATGCAAAAATTTAAAAAGACTACACACCTTGTTTGGATTTGCAGGATCTCAATATTGAATTAGTTGTATCTCTGTAATTGTGGATCTCCAAGTCCTGAAATTTCATCCTCTGGCATCCCTCTTATTCCTCGTTCCAACCCCACAAGTTTGATCAATATTGGATTCTCTACAAAGAGTTATTCCAAATCTCCCATGATGACCTAATTATAGAATGGTTTAGTAGAGCGAACTTGAATGAAGTACCACGTGTCATAGTTTCTACCTTCGAACTTGAAACAATACACAAAAACTACAATCAATCATCTTTCTGTACCTATTTACAAAATGTCAATCTGATGCTCAGAGAGAACATTATGATGATTTTCCCCAGGTCACTTGTTTGAGATATAATTCGGGAGCGTGCAAAAAACCTAACTTCCTTGGATCATATCTCAGAAAAATATAGCAAGAAAATATTGGAAATTCGTACCCAAGGTTCATCAATATTTCGGCATAAATGGGTTTTAATTTTAGCTTATGAAACGTTGTAGAAAAAAAGTTATAGAGACAACTCCACAATGACCTATTTGAAGCAGCAAAATACTAGAATCCAAAGCTCTGATACCAATTGTTATGTAACTAGCTCACAAAATAGAAGAAAAGATAGAGCAATGACTTCAAAATCAGAATCTTCAAGGGGAATCCTCCTTTACATTACACAAATGAACAATTCCTGGATGATACAAATGACAAGACCTCCTTTCTATATATAGGAGTCTAGGGAGTCACAATATAGTTAAAGTAGACATAACAATAATAATGTAAACGCATGACAATAACAATAGTGGGCTTCTATGGGGCACAATAATAATAATATGAGGAAAACATGGGAAAAAAAATAATAGTAATGGGATACAATGACAATAATAATAAGGGAATGCACTAGTATTATAGGGGGGCTAACATAATATCAATGTTTTGTGTTAGCATTAGAAGTTTTACAAACATGCCCAACCCGACAGAAAGCCCTACTTTTTGGATTAGCTGTAATGGACCCTATTGATTCTCATTTCATGGATTTTGATTTAGATAAAACTTCCTCATGTCTTCCATCGATAGTCTATTTCAAGATTCTGATCACGATTCGAAACATTAACATCCATCATTGCATAGTTGATGAGGGAGCATCCACGTCTATCATGTCCAAACTAGTTTACCTGAAACTGGGATCTCCTAAGCTCAAATCATCAAAAATCACTCTCATAGCATATGATGGGTGCTCCTCTTATCCTGTAGGCTAATTACAAGACATTCTGATGCATCTTTCTGGTAAAAGTATGCTCATAGACATAGAAGTCCTAGATGCCCAGTTCGAATACAATATACTTCTTGGTCGTAGATACATGTATGCAATGAATGTAGTTGCATCTTAAATATTTAGGATTATTATATTCCCTCATGATTTGAAAATCATTACAATTGATCAACTCACATACTCTGAGAAAATGACATCCAACACCTCTAATGGTGTGTTACCCTTCTGTTGAGGCCTCGAAAATCGTTGCAACAACATTAGGGAATAACCACCCGGTCCGGACCTTAAAACAACTCCTTTTCCATTTGGTGTGGTGGCTCTGACTGGTTTAACTAGGTCCAGTTACCATCTCCCTATTGCTATTGGTTTATGATGTATCTTTACCTACCAATAGACAGGGATATCAGATCACTTCTTCTTGCTGATCAGGCAAGAGAATGACCCTTAAGCTGATTTGGGTTCAGCCAAGCCACAACTAAAGTTTTGCCTCTTTGAGAAGAGGACTTAAAAAAATGTAGAAAGTACTCTAAATACAAGTAAAAAAAACTAATCTTAATCCTATCTTAATTAGGCAGATATAGATCTAACCCAACTAAGAGCAAGATAATTAAAGTATTGGGATTTAAATATGTCTTGCTTTTAATGAATATCAAGTTAATGAAGTAGTTCAATTGACTGATATTATGGATACCAAGACACATCCTATTGAGACCTCTTAACTGAAATAATAAACCAACAACACTCCAGGAAGTAGTTCACAAAAATGATATTGATTATCAAATCAGTATATCCAATAATTAAACAATAATATGCAGAAATAGTTCATAGCACATTACCATTCAATAAATTAGTTTTATAAGGCAGATTTCTGAGTAAATAGTTACTCATAAATCAGAAATTAATTCATAGGAACAGATATACATAATAACGATATTGAGACAAATTACCCATATCGAAAAAAGTGTACAAACATGAATAAAATGACACATTCCTGTTATCATAAAAATGAAACTGATATTTGAAATAGTAGTATTAAAAATACCAATTTATTGCATCCATTTCTCTGTCCCTGATCTCCAATAGCTCTTTACATTGCTTGAACTTCTACTTTCAAAGCTAAAGCCACAATAGTGCAAACTTTGCCCTTCATGCATAATTCAAGATACAAAGGGAAAATCCTCAATAATCCCCAGATCTCAGATTTTCTCTCCTCTCTCCTACAACTCTAAATTCCTATTACAGAAGTGCTTTCAGAAGTCTCAAATTGTAGAGGAGAGCAGCCCTTCATTACATTTTGCAATCTGCTATTCATAATATTTGTGAAGGAATTCTTGAGAGGAAAGTTTGTTTAAGAGAAATCTGCCAAATTCAATTTTATTTGTTCAAAATTCCAATCTTTAATTGTTGGAGCTTTCTCATTGATTGAGATCTTTTTCTCCATATTTCTTCTATTGTTTTCCTGCAAAAAGAAATCAAAATGGATTAAGATGCAACAATAAAATCAAAATGTATTTCTGGCATTAAAATAAATCCAATCAAATTCAATTAAAAAAATAAATGAAAATAAAATGTAAGATTTCTATTGATGCATGGAATGATTTAATTGGCCAAATATATTATTGACAAATGGATCTTTATTGAGAAGAGGCTTGGAAAAATGAAAATGCAGAAAATAAAACTCAGAAAATTGATTTTGTTTTATAAATTCGTAGCTTGATCTGCTCCCTGATTTTTGACCTAATAAATGACCAAATCTATTAGTGAAACCTCCTCAGAAATATTCTCCTTGACTTTATTTTTCCAATGAGCCGTCCTGGGCCTCATTTGGACAAGTATAATTCAATCTATGAGTCTCCAAAGTTGATGGATCAAATATGACATAAATCTGGAAATTCTGTTGCTGGGCTAAAAAAGAGAATTTCAACTAAAAATTTAATCATAAATTAGAATTCTAATTATCTAATAATTAATTCTACTTTAATGGTTAATTATAAACTAAACTAATTAATTAATAAAACATTATTAATTAATCTAATTAATTAATATAATTAACTATTTATAAAATAATTAGTGAAAATAATATTTAAATTTTAATTTAAATTAATTAAATATTAAATATTATTCATTTAATTATATAATACATAAATATTAAATATTTTGAACTATTAAAAGAAACTAACCTACCACTCCACTCCTACTTCTTTACTCATATGTATGAGTGAAAGTTAAGAAAATCAAATGAATTATAAACTTTATAACATAAGTTAATGCCCCATGCCCTTTTTAATGATCGGTGATCGGCATCGGGAGATTGGGAGGATTATTAAGCTTGCTTCGTATGAAAACTCCGATGTGATCGAAGCTTATAATGAGACTTAAACTTAATACTTTCTTTGGTTAATGCGGCACGACTTTACTTTTCACAATCGGAGAATCGGGGGAGTGTGGTGTCGGGTTGTTTAAAATATGTCTCGAACAAAACCTCCGATGCGATCAAAGCTTTTGATGCGATTAAAATCTTTGATGCGATCGGAAATTTTTATTATATATTTATTATATATTAAATTTAATTTAATTAATTTAATTATTAATTATATATATAATAATAAATTAATTTAAAATTTCATATTAAAGATCAATTTTTATTTTGTTTTATTATTTTTTTTAGTTTATTTTATAGACTATAGCCACTTTAATAACATGAAAATTAAATTGTCCACATGGGGTAGCTCAAGCGGCAAGGGCCGTGGAAATGAAGTTTCACCGAACCGGAAGTCTTGGGTTCAAATCTTGGGCTACCCTTCCCCCGTTGAGGGGTACTTAATGGACATGTAAATCAGAGAGTCCTGCCCCAGCTTACAAAAAAAAAACATGAAAATTAAATTATAGCTATTTTGAAAATAACTGAAAAAATAAACTACAGCCACTTTGAAATTATGATTTTTCGAGATTAGTAATTTATTGGAGTAAATTACTAAAATCCGGTTGCTTCATGATTTTGGCTGTATAAGTAAAAATAAAAAATAAAAAAAAAATATTAGTAAAAACTAACTAGGGGTTAATATTTAAAATAAATGCATTATTGAACTAATTTATTTACAAAAATGCAATATTGTACATTTTATGCATTTTTAACCGATGCTATATAAATGATCAGAGTTTCAAAGGAGTGCCATTTTCAAACCAGTTGACCAAATGAGGCGAAACAAGTGTCAATGGGAAGCTTATAAAAAATCGATTCTAACAAAGCAATCAAAACAAGAATCCAAAGAAAATGAAAAATTAACAAAAGCGTAGGACAATCAACTAAATGAAAATCCTAAAAGGTGTTTAGCCAAATTTTTTATAGAAAGGGTCTCCATTATTTGAAGTGAACACATCAATAATGGGGGGTTGTGTTTCTACGACAACACCATCTTAGGATCTTCCCTAGAGTTGATCACAACCTTTACTGAAATGGTGTGATACCCTTCTTAGGATCTTCCCCAAAGTTGATACCTTCTAATGGTGTGCTACCCTTCTTAGGATCTTCCCCAGAGTTGATCACAACCTTTTTTGGCTGAAAAATTATTTCTTTTGTTTTTTGTTTTTTTTTGTTTTTTTATTTATTAAACAACTAAACATAATGTTCGACCAAAAATTTGAACGTTAAAATTAATGGAAGCTTGCAATGGATTGTTGGCCAGTTGAGTTAGTTTTTTGGCCAAAATACTTTTTCGGTCAATTTATTTTTTCGATCAAACAATTTTTTCGGCCAAGCATTTAGTTCAGAAAAAACAATGTTTATATCTGGGTTGTCTACATAGTGCTCAAATCAGGTTGATGTTTAGTAGGTTACGTTGATTTTTCCTTTGCAACCTTACTTGATTATGTTGAGGTTAATTTTTTTGTTGCTTTTGCAGGTCTATTGGCGTTGGAGGAGCTCAATGCTGGGGGAGTTCGATGCCAAGGATTTCGGCTCTGGACGAGTTCAACACCAAGGATTTCAATGCTAGTTGGAGGTAGGAATTTATATGCTACTCATTAGAGGATAAAATGGGGTTTATTTCTTTGTTGTGTACTTATTTTTTATTGTCTATAATTATGTTCTATGTTATAACGTTTAACCACATAATGAATATCTATTATTTTTTCTATGATCAACACACTATTTTTTTAAAACTTAAGCTACTCTCATTGACAATGAATGTGGGATACCTAGTGTTCGACTTATTCCACTAGAAACCATCACCTCTCCTTTACGATAAACAAAGAGTTTCAAAGGATATCTTGACCTTCGTACTGTGATAAGACCAAAGTAAATGAGGAAGGCTAGAGGTTTCATTCCCTAGTTACCTCCCCATTTGGATACTGAAACTCTAGGGAGAATCTGTGTCTTATTCCCTATTTAACATGTTCTCTCTCCTCATCATTTGGACCTTCAATTTCTACATGGCCACTTTGGAATTTGTCCAAATCACTCTTGTTGCCTCGAGTATTTTTTTTATTAGAATTTATGGGCCATAGAGATTGCTTCCCACGCCATATTTCTAGCCTTTGTTTGCTAAGAGATGTTGGACGTATATATTTAGGAAAATTATCAGACGCATAATCTGAAGATTTTATCATTTTGATTAAGTACATTTTCTATGAGTATTGTAAATTTTCAAAACTTTGTTTGTCTTTAAAATCTAGTACTACATTTAGTATTAACATTACAAGTTTTAGTTATTCAAATGAATATTATATAATTTTAAATTCCAAAAACAATTTTGAATGATGAAATATTAAAATTTAGTATTTCAACAATAATTATATGGAACTCCATAAAATAAATGTTATAATTTTTTACTCAATATTATATATTCTACACTAATTTAAAGAGGTTTCATCTATAACTTCTTTAATAAAATAGTGTACTTGTGTACACTACCTTTCTTTCTCCACTCGTTAATTTCTTCATTGAGCACTCTAGTTTTTCAAGGAGTTGTTCACTCGCTCATGTCATGTCATTTTATAAGAACACAGTTAATTTCATTGATGTGTGTTTGTAATAGATATAAAAAAAAGGGAACCCGTAGAACCATCCAATCATGTGAATACACTGATATGAAATAATGAAGTAGAAAAACTATTTGGTTGAGGAGTGGAGATACATATATAAATGTTTTGACGTAACCCTATAGGTCAAACACGACGCTTCCACTCATATGTTAATTTATACATAAGAGGATCAGTTGTAATGGGATACATTCACTAATTATAGTTTATATGTTTCTATGTCAATAATGGTTGGTTAACATACATGAAATTCTCACATACCAGTTGCCCAAGTAATATCAATCTTCAACTCTCTAGAGAATATAGATTTAAAACACCAAAAAGAAATATTTGGAGAAGAATGAGTGCATCCTCAATGGTTCATGAAAATGGCACTTAAAGACAAAAATAACTCCATAAAATATAAGGTGGAAGTTGAGCAAGCCAAAATAATAAAAGGTTATATGCAAAATTAACAACCTAAGTCTATTAAAGTAATCATGTAATATACAATGTGAATCTTATAGTTATATTCTAATCACTTAAAATATATATATTACTTATACATGACGATGGTGTAGCACTTCTTTATATGAATGTCTAAATTTTTCTTGTGTATTAACACATATCTCCATGCTTCTTATGATCCTTGTATAAAGGGGAGCCATTTTCACTTTAGTTAGAAATTAGATTGAAAGAGTTTAGAAAAGGGCATAAGCTGAGTAGCACTGATCTTGGTAGAGTACACAAGAAATAATCACATTATATATAGGAACTTATACCTGTTGATTAGTAAAGTTGCTTTCATTTTTTTAAATTTCTCTTACAAACTAGAATGAGTTAGATTTTATATGTGAGACTTTCTATATTTATTAAATAGCCTAAATTATTTTTCCTTTCCATGTTAAAATTATAAATTTTCTTTTTATTTAAATTAATGAAAAATACTTAGCGTCAACTAATATCAGTGGAAGAAATCATGATTTATCTTGAGCCTATGAGTGGACAAACTATATATAGGTTGCATCATGCTACTCCAAATTATTATAAATCATAAGATTGAACGTGGGAATGCGAACTCGGATTGATTTAAACTCTATCATCAATCTGATTCAATTTAATATTATATATATTCACCTCTTTTAAAATGACATGTTCACCTCTTTTCCCCTTCATATATTCTATAGATAAGTGATAAGTGATCTATATTCACCTATTTTACCCTATTTTATTATATTTATTTTAGTAATAATCCATATGTGATCAATGATATTTAAGTGGTATGATCAATAGCATGTAGTGACACATTTGGATATTAAGTGATAAGCAATAATAACTCTCCAATTCACATTTTTGCCTCATTCAATTGTATTATCCTTGAATAACATCCAATATGTATAAATCTTGGTTGATGTTTTAATCCATGGATTTAGGCAAGCAAGCTAACTATCTTATGCATATGAAAATTGTAATGTTTTTTAATATTAATAATGAAGATAAATATAGGATTTATGGATGTCAGTGTACTTAGTGGCATGATCAACATTCAACCATTATTTCCTCACAAAAACAAATTGAATGACTTATATGGAACTGTTGATGCCTCGAAAATCGTTGCATCAGCATCAGGGAAAACCACCTGGTCCGGACCTTAAAGGCAACTCCTTTTCTGTTTGGTGTGGTGGCTCCGACTGGATATAATGGGACCAGTTTCCCAATGGTTTGTAAATATGATGGATAAGTGGTTGATTTTCTATTATCTAATGATAATGGATGGTTGATTTATTCTAAAAAGTAAAATTATAAACAACTAATCCATCCTGGGAAAGTTCTGCTTTAGTGTAACTTTTGATGATCTTTACCTACAAACAGGCATATAGATGACTCTATTGGTAAAAAAAGACATGCATTCATATGATAATTACTTTGTTCAAGTAGTTGAACAAAGTAATCATTAAAACATTATTACACTATTCTTCATATATCATTGACATAAATATGATTAAAAGAATAACACTCCTTAAACATTCAATAGTGATAAGTATAAGGACTGCTGTTAAAACACATACATATATCCAATGATAGCAAGATTAAATAAATGTTGATTCATATAAAAGAATGAAGGAAAGACATAGATAATAGTACCATATGTAATTTGGATTCCTCCCGATATCAATGGCATTTAGATTCTATCTTCTAGCTTAGAAATACTTTCACAAAAAGCAATAGTGCATGTTTCATCAAAGAATTCTTCATTAAAATTCAGAATATAGGCCCAATATTCATAAAAAAAAATATATCGGAAGCACAATAATGTGACTTCCCAATCCAAGTTTTATACAAAAAATTTAGGACCCTTTCTAAAGACACGAAAGGGTCTATAAATACTATCTAAGCTAACTAATTATGAAATAAAAATTCTATTAGGTGGTATAACAAAATCATAAAGATCTCCTTGAAATAGGTCTGTTTGCAGTCGGTAGCATGATTCACTGTTTCAACCGATCATCCTTTGGCTTGAGTTGGCAAATAGCAAGCATTGGTTGCAATTATGGAGGGTGAATAAGACGATAATGCAGTTGAGCTGAATATGTAGCATCATGAATTTCAGGAATCAGGTAACTGATTGCGTCAGTTAAACATTTGAGTGCTGCCCTTTGACTGTATGGTTTAACTATGAAGAACCAAAAGGTGTCCCAAGTTAAACTTTGGATGCCTGCAATTAATCTTTCTTTCTTTTCCAATTTCTAATTGCATGTCTGTTCCAATGCTTTGGCTAACGACAATTTACCTGGAGTGCACTGTGAAATCAAATTAGACAGATAAAGAGTATCATTGATTAACTCAATCAAATTACTGGTTGTTGATCTGCATCTTGAAGTTCCCCTTTCTGCTTTCATCAATTGCGACTGCCATTCTAGGAAGAGAATCTCCTTGTGTGATTCTAGAATTTTAGGTAGATTTGCAGCTTGCCCTTCACAAATTTCTTTCCAAGAAAGAAAGTTGGTTAAAGTCTCATCGGCCTATTCCAAATTCTGCCTGGCATCAACTGATTTGTCAATCATTGATGAAGCAATCTCACAGAGGGGATCAACAAGGGAAATATTATGACATAGTAAATTTAGCTGCTTTATCAATGCTTTATTGATCTGGAGAGCCTCAGACCTAAACTCTGCTGGTTGAGGAAAACTCTTGAACTTCTCTATCTGTTGTGATAATTGAGCGATTTGCTCATCTTTTGTTTTACTCATCTATTCATTCATTGTCTTCAGCTTGGCCAATGCTGTAGATAATTCCTTTTGTTTCTGCACTGTGCTTTGGTCTATCCTCTATTTCTCCTTGAGCAATTTCTCATTTAATTGGTTGTTTACTTGTTGCTGTGTTGCTAACTACTGTTCTAATTACTCTATTTTCTATTGTCTTTCAGATACCTGTGCCTCCAATAAAACAATAATTTGGTCCTTTTCTTTAAGTAAATTGCTCACTTCTGACGCTTTATCCATAGTAGCTTCCGAGTAGGCCCCGACATACTGAGAGAGTTTTGTGAGGTCTTCAGAAGGATTAAATTCTTCTTTCCATACCACATTTACCATATCTGTCTGTGCAAGTAAAAGGGAAGATTGATCAAGCCTTCTCTTTTTCCTTCATCTTTTTACTATAGCCTTATGCTTAGGACTATAAAAGACATCTAATGGTGGTATTTCTTCTATCTGCAAAACAATTTCATCCGATGGATCTTTAGGAATTATCTCTATATCTTTGCTTATGGGTAGGCCACTGGTTCCTTTAGTTGGAACTGTACTTGTTGCTGTCTTGTGACCAATTGTCACTTGAGGTGTACTAAAACCCTGTGAATTCTCAAGATTGCTTATAATGGAATCGAACTGTTGCCATTCTTTAAGGAGCTTGGGATTGATCTGAGTATCTATATCCATGTGTTCACTACCTTTTTCCTGTTCTTTCTCTTGTTCTTTCTCCTGTTCTGGCTCTTTTCCTTTCTCAAGAATTTTTTCTACAGCTGGGGATTTGTCACCAGTTTGCTATTCAGGCTCGCTTGACTGGATTGCTAGGGTGGTAGCTAATAAGTCCAGAGGAAAAGTTTGCAACCTCTGTTTTCTGCCTATTGAACACTTCCAACCCTTCATCTTTGTACCTAATCCTAGCTAATGTTTTTACCTAAAATAATGATTTTGCTGAGGAAAACAGGTCATCAAATTCATCCTTTTCATGATCAAACTTTGCAAGCTTGGCTTATTCAAGAACATTATAGGCAACTTTTCTAGGATCATATTGTCTGTTGGGGACGGTTGCAAGATTGAGCATTTGTATTTTTTCTGCCTCCTTTTTTGCGTTTTTGTAATCATGAAGAGTGTAGACACCGCATCTTAGAGGAAATGTAGGCCATACCTGTTTCTTAGAGTTTCTAAGAGTTTTGGATGTCCCTTCTGTTGTTATTTGGTAGGCCAATTCCTGAGCTAACAACTTAGCGGGCACATACAGAGGAAGGACATGGGGTCTTGTAAGGCTACCAAAAAGCCTTATATAAGTGAACTTGTCTTCTCCAAACCAATTACCAACTGCAGTCAAGTCTATCCCTACTTCCTTAGAAATCCTCGGGGCGGGCTTATCAAAAATAGCATAATAGATAGCCAACATAAAACCATTACAGATTTTGTACAAATGATCTTTGTAGTGGGCTTTCCATAACATCTCATGATAAATATGAATTGACTTGGGGTCCTGGGGAGTCCATCTCCATTCGAGTACTAGATATTCAGAGTTAAAATAGAGAGTATCCATAATATAAGCACTGTAATAAAAAGGAGGAATGGTCATGGTAGTTTTATGTGAATTTGATCTGAATTCAAGAATTGTTGTGGCTAATTTGTCGGACAAAATGTTTGCGAAATCCATCACATAAATGTTGATTGTTGCTTCCATTAAAGGGACCATTTCAATGGTGAATTTAGAAGAGTCATGTATCTCCTACATTCTACACATCATAGCCCCGACATAACAGTAAGGAGAAGACAATGAGTCTACAGAGTACTTACCTGATGACTTGTGTTTGTGCTTCTCGAGATTCTGTCTCCACTACTTAATCGGGGCCGATTCTATCTCGTTTTCATTTGCAAATTTTTCAAGGAAGGCTTTGTTGTACCTCTTTTCAGGTTCAGGAAAGTGATACATTTTCCTTAGATCATCAGGTTGGAACGAGCCAAACATCCTCCCGTCAATTGTGCAAAATGTTCTGTTTGAAACTGGAATTTCCTCTACCACCCATCTCACTACGTCAGTGTATGGAAGAATATTTTCTCATGCTGCTAATATTTGCAAATATGAACAAGCTAAATCTTTGAGAGATGCTTTCGATTTGCTAGTTGAGTTAGTTGTGGTTTCTTCCGATACTTCCTCAGGCTCCTCTACTTCAATTAAATTGTAAATGCTCTCCCAACTGGTATTTCCAAGGCCGAGACATGTAGTGTCTAAGATTAACCCTTTTTTTCTTGGCCCTGGATCCTTGGCTGGTTGCACTACTGCAGTAGGAGCCGTGGCTACAGATTTCTTTGATTTCTTCCCCATTTGTTTCAAATTTCTTATTTCATCAGAGCTCTGCACAAGCGATGGGAAAAACGTGATACAAAGAAATGCTGCTATATGCAAATATGAAAATGAGAAGGAATTACGTCGACTAGCAGGTGATAATGCATCACAATAAGATCGTTGCAGATAAAATCTAATGAAAAAATCTACTCTTAACTGCTTCATTGATCAGCTGCTTAACCTGTCAATCATGGTAAAGGAGGTTTTAAATGTCCATCATGTTGTTTATATGACAAATGATTCATTCAAGCGTGGATTAGATTTATTTGGTGGATAATCAGAAGTAAACCGCAAATCGACGATCGGTAACGTGAAAGGAAAGGCTTTAATATTTGTTTTAAACATTTCTGATCACCGAAAGGTGATATAATGCATGCAAATATTTTAAGTATGTTATCGAGATATGCAACTTATTAGTGCATCACAATCGAGGAATGGGTTTAGGTTTTATTACCGTGTCAATGTGATTTTGCCAATCGCCGATTGCGATGTGCCTATTCGCATTAGAAGATTCGAGTTCCTTTAATCATGTGTGGACTTGTTATTGCCGATCACCGATGGTGATACACTTTATCACATCGGAGACATCAAGGGGGCTATTTCATTGTGCTTTGTGATTAGCCTTTCTTGATATCTGATTGTGATTACCTTTTCGGATCAGAGTGAATGAATGTGTCTTTATATATTTTTCCCTTGTTATTGCGATATGCGATCTTGCGATCGCTTTATCACAATAATGAAGAACTTTATAATTTTGTAAAGACCCACTCTATTCCTATTCAAAAGGATTTTAAAGTACTTCCTTTACATTAATCCTTTTGATAAGGATTTTTCTTATGATGGGTTAATACCAATTTATTCACACATCTAAGTTTATTTTAAAAGGGACCCATTTCATATTATGATTTTGTATAAAGATTTTATGAAATGGGGGGGTGGGTTGTTCTACAACACAACAATTGGTGATTCACTGGAAGAAACAGTTATCTCTGAGAAATTAATTAAAATACTTAAACTTTCTTAATCTGGAAACCTTACTTGATAGATAAAATCTAATATAACTAGGTGATCATAAATTTTGAACATAATGGTAACGATTTTTGTTATTTTCTTCTGTTTTTAGAGTTGAATACATTCTAAGATTTAAGTAAACCTTAATTGGTTGATAAAGATGAAACAAAAGACTTTTCCAACTTAGATTTTATAATAACTCCTTTGTCATAGGTAGAGCCTCTGCTGCCAACAAACGTCTATAGTCTCAACAGGGTTACCTTTTAACCATTTGATCATTCATTATTCCATCTGTTTCATAGAATAATTAAAAAGAATGAATCCAAAAGATATGTTTCCATATTTTTTGTATTACTTTTTCCTTTTTTTCCTTATTTTGTAAGATAAAAAGCCATTGTCTTGGTTTGGTGACCAGCTATTGTTATAATGCCATTCACAGGTTGTAATTTAACTGAGCAAGTTGGCTCGTAATGTGACCCCTTGTCTTATAATTATAAGCCATTACCCTGTTTTGGTATGTAGTATTGGTAATGTTAGTTGAACTATTCCCCTATGATCATGGTAAGCAGGCTTATAATAAGACCTCTTATCTTTTATATCAAATATATTTTAGAATTACACTCTGAGTAATTATAAACTTTGATGGATGAGATGAACAAATTTCTCCTTAAGAAAATATGGATGACAGGGTGAGAGTTGAAGATGCTAAGATTGAATCAGTATCTGTTTTGTATTGATAACCTTTTTAGGATTTTTTTAAAAACATTAAAATGATTTATAGTACTTCTAAGTTTTGAGAGGATTTTACAAAAATAAAATGGGGGTATTCAGAATCTAAATATACCTAATTTCCTAGAAATTTCCTTTTCCTTTAAGGCTTCCATTTCTTAAAAGTAAATATCAAAACTATTTTATTTTGAGTAACTTTTTCAATATAGCAAAGACCAATGAGAGGCTTTTTACAACTTTATTTTCCTAGGATTTTAAAACAAAATAAATTATGCACACAAATCTTGCTAAAAATTGAATATTTACAAAGGGAGAAGCGATTACCTTCTCAATTGAAGAATTTTTTCAAGATACAGCCGTTAACAGAAAGAGAATCTCTCTTTCCTGATAGATCTTTCAATATGAATGTAGAAGGACCTATCTTTTCGCTGATCTGGAATGGTCCAAGCCACATTTTCTGGAACTTAGTGTGTTTTCCTTTATCCTCATGGGCTTTGTCCCACTTCAAAACTAGATCACCAACTTGTAAATGTTTTGAGTTGGTTGAAGTTGTATTGAAAGATGAATTAATAATCTACTAATGTTTTGCATGTATAATTCAGGCTTTCTCTCTCTCTTCTTCTAATTTCAGAATTTGATCATGTCTGAGTTGAATAGAAGATGAGGGATTCTCTTCAATAAACTGCACTAAAGCTAGTGATGGAAGTACTAAATTTGCTGGTATGATAGCTTCTTTTCCATATACTAAATTAAATTGAGAAGTGCCTATGGAGGCCTTCTGTGTTATTCAGTCAGCCCATAGTGCAAATATCAAAGATTTATGCCAGTTTTTATGATTCTGTTCGATAGTTCTCTTAATGATTTTGATAATATTTTTATTGGTGGATTCTGCTAAACCATTACCCTGAGGGTAGTAGTTCGCAAAATACTTCAATTTAAATCCCCTTTTGATAGAAAACTCAAGTATAGAATTTCCAGAGAAATAAGATGCATTATCAAAAATAAGAGTGTTTAGGACAACAAACCTAGTAATAATGAACTGATCTATGAATTCAATGATTGCCTCAGAGTTTGCTGCCTTCAAAGGAATTGCTTCAACCCAGTTAGTGAAGTAATCAGTGGTTGTAAGGATATATCTGTGCTGTTTGGATGGATGTGGAGTGATTTCTCCAATGATGTCCAATCCCCATTGTTCAAAAGGTTGTTCAATGTTGACTGGTTGCAAAGGGAAAGCTGACTTTTTTTGTCTTCCACTAGTGGTTTGACAACTTTGGCATTTCCTTACATATTCATGAGTATCTCTGAATAAGGTGGGCCATTAATATCCAACATGAATGATTTTGTGAGCTATTGTATCAGCTCCAAAATGTCCTCATGTTGGTCTATCATGTAGCTCCTACAAGACATTTTGTGCTTCAGGTTTTTCTAAGCATCTTAATAAGATTGAATCATAATTTCGTCTAAATAATACATCATCTACAATTATGAAGTTTTTTGATTTCAATATTATGGCACGTTTGTTTTTATAGGAAAGATTAGAAGGAGCATATCCATTTTTCAAATAGAAAATCAGATCTGCGTATTGAGATTCAGGATCAATGATACTTATCTGATTAAATTCTTCAGTATCTTTTGTATCTTGAGGTTCCTGAATATTGGATGCTCCTGCTAACAACCTGCAAAAACCTTGGCCTTTAACAATCTTTGCTGTTTTGATTTCCAAATCATATTCTTGTAATGTTGTGACCCAATTTGCTCTCTTTTCTCCTAATTCCCTTCGAACTAGTAATTGTCTTACTGCCGAAAAAGGGACTATAACTTTTGTGTGAGCTTTTAAGAGAAAGGGTCTATAGTGTTTAATGGCTTTGTACATAGCAAAGGCCTATTTTTCAACTTCTAAGTAATTAAGTTCAGCACCTTGAAGGTTTGAGCTGTAAAATGAGATTGGTGCTTCCAATTTTTTATCGTTAATTTGTGTTAGCATTGCTGCATAAGATGAATCAGATGCAAGGGTATATAGCATGAAATGATTTGAAAAATTAGGAGTGCTTAAAGCAGGGGCATTTATGATTGATTGTTTGATGGAATCAAATGCCTCTTTTTTTGCAGGACCCCATTTAAACACCAAATTTTTCTTGATCATGGTTTGTAATGGCAAAACAATTTGGGAAAAATCTAGGACAAATCTTTTTACAAAATAAATTTGACCTAAAAATGACTGCATGGATTTTTTATTATGAGGGAATGGAATATCATAAATCTCTTTGATTCTATCTGGATCAATATAAATACCATCTTTTGAAACAATGAAGCCCAAGAGCTTACCTTGATTAAGAGCAAAAAAGGACTTCCTTGAATTGAGTGAGATACCATACCTTCTGCAGCGTTCAAAGATTTTTTTCAGATCGTGTAAATGATTTGATCTTTTCTTGAAAAATACAGTAATATCATCTAAATAGACAACTACTGATTTATTGATCAATCCTTTGAATGCTATGTCCATCACTCTTTGGAATGTAGCTCCAGCGTTGATTAATCCAAAAGGCATTTTTTGGTAGGCATAAGTTCCCCACTTGGTTCTAAAAGTAGTTTTGAGTCTGTCATCAGGGTGTACCAAAATTTGGTTATACCCTGAGAAACCATCTAAGAAGGACATTAATTCAGAACCAGCTACTTGGAGTGTCTACTCCATGGTAGGTAAAGGGAAGTTATCCTTTTGGCTTGCTTTGTTAAGATTTCTGAAATCGAGACAAATCCTAATGTCGCCATTTTTATTCCTTACTGGCACCATATTGGACACCCAATTTGAATGTCTAACAGGAAAAATTATCTTAGCCTTCAAGAGTTTGTTTAATTCAACCTTTATTTGACTCTCTAAGTTAGGATGAATCTTCCTTAACTTCTGTTGCACTAGTTTTTGTCCAGAAAGCATTGGAATAGAATGTTGAATGCTAGATGCATCGTATGTTTTCAAATCATCATATTTCCAAGAGAAGACATTTTTATATTTATGTAATAATCTAATGAATGCAATTCTTTCTTCTGAAGAAAGTCCTAATCCTAAATTGATGTTTTGAGGATTATCCTCAGTACAAAGGTTTATCAATTCAAATCTCAAAGTAGAACTTTGGAGCTTTGAATTAGTAACCTATTTAAACATGTCTTTGATGTCATAAAGATATTCAAGCTTGACCACTAGTTTAGGTATTGAGTTTTCTTTAAGCTTTTCCTTCATTTGAATGTCATGGTCACTTTCATCAATAATTTGATCATCATAGGACTTGTCAGAAGTTAAGAAATTTAGAATGTCTTGATCATGATTGAACACTCGCCAATTAGTGACATTATCAGGAATTGATGGTCTAAAAATTAACTCTACTAAAAATCTGTCTGGGCTGTAATCTTTAGATGGAAGGAGCTTGGAGGCAACATTAGCTAGTAAATATGCTGCTACATTTTGTGATCTAGGGATGGGATAGATATTGAATGCTAAAAATTGAGATATAAGATCCTGTACCAAAGATTGATAGTGTTTAAGGTGACTAGAAAGGCAATGAACATTATTTCTAACTTGTTTTATAACAATTTATGAATCACTGAACACTTTCAAATATTGAACTTTAAGACCAATTGCTTTGTAGAGTCCTTAGATTAAGGCCTCATATTCAGCTGTATTGTTGTGCATTCAAATTCTAACCTGCATGATATCACGGTCTTTTCCCCCTTAGGACTAACTAAAATGCATCCTGCTCCTGCACCTTCACTAGATTTAGACCCATCAAAATATAATGACCAAAACAAAGATTTATCTACAGTTTTATTTATAGTTTTCTTAGCAACATTAACACATCTTGATGTATATGTTTTTGAAAAGTTTTCGATTTGAGATGTGAAATTATAAACTGAGAAAGGTGATGGTTGGGTGGTGAAATTGCCAAAGAATGATTCAAATGAGTAATTCCCCAAAATATTGTTATTGAATGCTATTGGTTGATTTTCTTGTTCAAATTCAGTAACAGTATGGGTCATGTGTTTCTCCGATCAATCTTGATCTGATTTGACTTTCCCTTATAAGGGAGCCACATATGAGACCAATCGGTGGAAATATAACCATGAAGTTTCTCAGACCAGTCTCTACTCAAAATCAAGCCATAGAATTTAGGTATATCAATGATTAAAATATCGATTCTATAAACCACTTTTGGATCAACTGATAACCTAATAGTAACTGAGTTGATTTCTCCTAAAACCTGAACTTTAGTTCTATCCAACTGTACAATATGAATTGCGGACTTTTAGGGTGCAATGTTTAGTTTAGAACAAACTGAAGCTGGCATTATATTAGAGGAAGTCCCTGAGTCAATCAAATAGTTGTGTAGATTTCTATTATAGATATCATAGGTTAAGAGAAAAGGAGGAGTATGGGAATTGGATCTATCCCCAATTAAAACATCATCAGTAGCTTCTACTCTACCAGAAGGTGGTTTACCTATCTCATTAGCAGCTTTAGACAATACAACATTTGGAAGAGGAGAAGAAGGTACGTCATCTAACTCTTTAAGTAACAATTTTTGTTGATGTTTAAGTTTACTAAGCTCAAACATAGTGATATTTTCCTTTGTCTTTTTCATGTCTTCAATAATGTTGTAGTCCATCGAATCTGTAACTACTAATGTTTTTGATGTTGGAGGTGGATTTGAAGTTGATGGTTGATTTTGGGAAGGTATGGCTATAGATTTCTTTGTGGGAACCTTTTCTTTGGTAGCAGTAGTACCTATATTCCTTTTCTTTTGAGTTATTTGAATAGGTTCAGGAGTACCCTTACTCCTGGTAGTTATAGGGAAAGCTTCCTGTTCATTTTCTGTATCGGAATTAGGTGAAATAAAGTCCCACATCCCATGACATTCTATAGTCTCTTCTTCCTCAGGTTCTTCGGATGATAAGAATGTTTCTTCTTCCTCTTCCTCTTCGGGATCTAAATCTGCATTGGATATAGCATTTGGTGGCTTTGATTATAGTTTTTTGAAGTTTCTAAATGGCCTTTTTGTTGAAATCTCAGCTACTTGTCTTTTGATTTCTACCATTTCATTCGACATAGTCTTAAGAAATTTTTGGAGACCCTCCATATCATATGGGTCTTTAGGCATTTTTTTCTTTGAATCATCCTTGAAAGAAACTTTTTTGGATTTCCTATCTTCAAGAGCAGCTTTCTTTTCTAAGGCAATAATGCGTTTCTCTACAGCAAGTGCCTCTTTCATGTTTTCAGCTAGAATTGGTTTTGCAGCTCTATCTACAAAAATAGCTATATTTGAAGGTAAGGCTATTATATACCATTCGCTTCTGATTTGCTCACTTGGTTTAGAGGTAGTTGGAATCTTATTCAAGAGTTTATTAAATTGGGAGTTGAACTCCTTTATAGGTTCTTTAGATTCTATCCTAAGATTCGAGAGATCATCGATTAGTGTTGCTAGGGATCTGTCATCACCATACTTAGTCAGGAGCTGCTCTTGAAAAATGTTCCAACTTGTAATGGATCTAGAGGGTAGGGAAAAATACCAAGACCCAGCTGATCCTTGTAAGGCATAACGGAAAAGCCTAACAACAACATCTTCCTCTGTCACTCCTTTTAAGTTAACTGCCAACATGAAGTTGTTAATATGATCATCAACTTGTATTCCCACATTTGGATTAAACTTTGGTAACCATTTTTCGGGGTGTGCTAGCAATGGATGCAATGGTACAGGCATTGTGACTGCACCAGGATTATTCCATGGGTTCTGAGCCATTATAGAACTAATACTAGATGATATTGTCGATGAAGTTCCATATGGATGGGAAGGAGATGATACTGAAGTTTGAGATGGTTGAGATGTTGAGGTTCCTGATCCCTGTTGAGCAACAATGTGTAATGGAGGAGTGGATCGCTGACTTCGCACTGGAGAAGATGAAATGTATGATGATGAGATAGTTTCACTATTAGATCCTTCAGTGGTTTTTCTTGCCCTTTTCCTTTTAGGTAGGGGCAACTCAGTAGGTTCAATACCAAGCTTCCCACTTTGAAGTCTCGTGAGACGGTGAGGTGGAATGAATTGCAAAGTCTCACTGCCTTGAGATACCTCAAATTTCTTTGGTGATATCAAAATGCCTTGAAGTTTATGGATAAGAGACTGAACTTCAGGAGACTCTGGAGTTAATCGTTCTGGGATATGTTGGGGTTGAGCAGTGGTAGTTGACTCCTCTTCTTCTCGTTTGAAGACTGGAGTTCCAGCATGCAAAGGAGAGGTCAGAGGTGAGGTGGAGGGAGATTTACTCTCAGAATGGGTTGTAGGTTTGGATTGGCTTGCCATTCACAGTTTATAGCCCTCCTTCTAGTGCCAAAAATGTTGATGCCTCAAAAATCGCTGCATCAACATCGGGGAAAACCACTCGGTCCAGACCTTAAAGGCAGCTCCTTTTATGTTTGGTGTGGTGGCTCCAACTGGATATAATGGGACCAGTTTCCCAATGGTTTGTAAATATTATGGATAAGTGGTTGATTTTCTATTATCTAATGATAATGGATGGATGATTTATTCTAAAAATTAAAATTATAAACAACTAATCTATCTTGGGGAAATTTTTGCTTTAGTGTAACTTTTATGATCTTTATCTACAAACAGGCACATAGATGACTCTATTGGTAAACAAAAACACTCATTCATATGATAATTACTTTGTTCAAGTAGTTGAACAAAGTAATCATTAAAACATTATTACACTATTCTTCATATATCATTGACATAAATATGATTGAAAGAATAACACTCCTTAAACATTCAATAGTGATAAGTATAAGGACTGCTGTTAAAACACATGCATATATCCAATGATAGAAAGATTAAATAAATTCCGATTCATATAAAATAATGGAGCAAAGACATAAATAATTGTACCATATGTAATTTGGATTCCTCTCGATATCAATCGCATTCAGATTCTGTCTTCTAGCTTAGAAATGCTTTCACAAAAAGCAATAGTGCATGTTTCATCAAAGCATTCTTCATTAAAATTCAGAATATAGGCCCAGTCTTCATAAAAAAAATATATCGGAAGCACAATAGTGTGACTTCCCGATCCAAGTTTTATACAAAAAATTTAGGACCATTTCTAAAGACATGAAAGGTTCTATAAATACTATATAAGCTAACTAATTATGAAATAAAAATGCTATTAGGTGGTATAACCAAATCATGAAGATCTCCTTGAAATAGGTTTGTTTGCAGTCGGTAGCATGATTCATTGTTTCGGTCGATAATCCTTTGGCTTGAGCTGGCAGATAGCAAGCATTGGTTGCAATTCTGGAGGGTGACTCAGAGGAGAATGCAGTTGAGCTAAATATGTAGCATCATGAATTTCGAGAATCATGTAACCGATTGCGTCGGTTAAACATTTGAGTGCTTCCCTTTGACTATATGGTTTAACTAGGAAGAACCAAAAGGTGTCCCAAGTTAAACTTTGGATGCCTCCGATTAATCTTTCTTTCTTTTCCAATTCATGATTGCATGTCTGTTCCAATGCTTTGGTTGATGGCAATTTACCTGGAGTGCACTGTGAAATCAAATTAGACAGATAAAGAGTATTATTGATTAACTCAATCAAATTACTGGTTGTTGATCTGCATCTTGAAGTTTCCCTTTCTGCTTTCATCAATTGCGACTGCCATTCTAGGAAGAGAATCTCCTTGTGTTATTCTAGAATTTTAGGCAGATTTGTAGCTTTCCTTCACCGGTTTCTTTCCAAGCAAGAAAGTTGGTTAAAGTCTCATCGACCTGTTCCAAATTCTACCTAGCATCAACTGATTTGTCAATCATTGATGAAGCAATCTCACAGAGGAGCTCGGAAAGGGAAATATTATGACATAGTAAATTTAGTTGCTTAATCAATGCTTTATTGATCTGGAGAGCCTCGGACCTGAACTCTGCTGGTTGAGGAAAACTCTTGAACTTCTCTATCTATTGTGATAATTGAGCGATTTGCTCATCTTTTTTTTTACTCATCTGTTCATTCATTGTCTTCAGCTTGGCCAATGCTGTATATAATTCCTTTTGTTTCTACATTGCGCTTTGGTCTATCCTCTATTTCTCCTTGAGAAATTGCTCATTTAATTGGTTGTTTACCTACTGCTATGCTGCTAACTATTGTTCTAATTTCTCTATTTTCTGTTGTGTTTCAGATACCTGTGCCTCCAATGAAACAATTATTTGGTACTTTTCTTTAATTAAATTGCTCACTTCTGACACTTTATCCATAGTAGCTACCGAGTAGGCCTCGGCATACTGAGAGATTTTTGTGAGGTCTTCAGAAGGATTAAATTCTTCTTTCCATACCACATTAGCCATATCTGTCTGTGCAGGTAAAAGGGAAGATTGATCAAGCCTTCTCTTTTTCCTTTGTCTTCTTACTACCACCCTATGCTTAGAACTGTAAAAGACATCTAATGGTGGTATTTATTCTATCTACAAAACAATTTCATCTGATGGATCTTTAGTAATTATCTCTATATCTTTGCTTATGGGTAGGCCACTGGTTCCTTCAGTTGGAACTGTACTTGTTGATGCCTTGTGACTAATTGTAACTTGAGGTGTACTAAAACCCTGTGAATTCTCAGGATTTCTTATAATGGAATCGAACTGTTGCCATTCTTTAAGGAGATTGGGATCGATCTGAGTATCTATATCCATGTGTTCACTGCCTTTTTCCTGTTCTTTCGCCTGTTCTGGCTCTTTTCCTTTCTCAGGATTTTTTTCTACATTTGGGGATTTGTCACCAGTTTGCTATTCAGGCTCGCTTGACTAGATTGCTGGGGTGGTAGCTAATAAGTCCAAAGGAAAAGTTTGTAACCTCTGTTCTCTGATCCTATTGAACACTTCTAGCCCTTCATCTTTGTACCTGATCCTGGCCAATGTTTTTACCTAAAATAATGATTCTGCTGAGGAAAACAGGTCATCAAATTCATCCTTTGCATGATCAAACTTTGCAAGCTTGGCTTGTTCAAGAACATTATAGGCAACTTTTCTAGGATCATATTATCTATTGGGGATGGTTGAAAAATTAACCATTTGTATTTTTTCTGCCCCCTTTTCTGCGTGTTTGTAATCATGAAGAGTGTAGACACCGCATCTTAGAGGAAATGTAGGCCATACCTGTTTCTTAGAGTTTCTAAGAGTTTTGGATGTCCCTTTTGTTGTTATTTGGTAGGCCAATTCCTGAGCTAATAGCTTATCGGGCACATATAGAGGAAGGATATGGGGTCTTGTAAGGCTACCAAAAAGCCTTATATAAGTGAACTTGTCTTCTCTGAACCAATTACCAAATACAGTCAAGTCTATCCTTGCTTCCTTGGAAATCCTCGGGGTAGGCTTATCAAAAATAGCATAATAGATAGGCAACATAAAACCATTACAGATTTTGTACAAATGATCTTTATAGTCGGCTTTCCATAACATCTAATGATAAATATGGATTGGATTTGGGTCTTGGGGAGTCCATCTACATCTCAGTACTGGATATTCAGTATTAAAATAGAGAGTATCCATAATATAAGCACTGTAATAAAAAGGAGGAATGGTCCTGGTAGTTTTACGTGAATTTGATCTGAATTTGAGAATTTTTGTGGCTAATTTCTCAGACAAAATGTTTGCCCAATCCATCACATAACTATTGACTGCTGCTTCCATTAAAGGGACCATTTCAATGGTGAATTTAGAAGAGTCATGTATCCCCCACATTCTACACATCATAGCCTCGGCATAACAGTAAGGAGAAGACAATGAGTCTATGGAGTACTTACCTGATGACTCGTGTTTGTGCTTCTCGGGATTTTGTCTCCACTGCTTAATCGGGGCCGATTCTGTCTCATTTTCATTTGCAAATTTTTCAAGGAAGGCTTTGTTGTACCTCTTTTCAGGTTCAGGCAAGTGATACATTTTCCTTAGATCATCAGGTTGGAATGAGCTAAAAATTCTCCCGTCAATTGTGCAAAATGTTCCATTTGAAACTGGAATTTCATCTACCACCCATCTCACTACGTCAGTAAATGGAAGAATCTTTTCTCATGCTACTATTCTGTGCAAATATGAACAAGCTAAATCTTTGATAGATGCTTCTGATTTGCTAGTTGAGTCAACTGTGGCTTCTTCCAATACTTCCTCAGGCTCCTCTACTACAATTAAATTGTAAATGTTCTCCCAACTAGTATTTCCAAGGCCGAGACATGTAGTGTCTAAGATTAACCCTTTTTTGCTTGGCCCTGGATCCTTGGCTAGTTGCACTATTGTTGTAGGAGCCGCAGCCGCAGATTTCTTTGATTTATTCCCCATTTGCTTCAAATTTCTTATTTCAACAGAGCTCTACACAAGCGATGGGAAAAACGTGATACAGAGAAATGTTGCTATAGGCAAATATGAAAATGAGAAGAAATTATGTCGATTAGCAGGTGATAATGGATCACAATAAGATCGTCATGGATAAAATCTAATGAAAAAATCTACTCTCAACTGCTTCATTGATTAGCCTCTTACCCTGTCAATCATGGTAAAGGAGGTTTTAAATGTCCATCATGTTGTTTATATGACGAATGATTCATTCAAGCGTGGCTTAGATTTCTTTGGCAGATAATCAGAAGTAAACCGCAAATCGACGATCGGTAACGTGAAAGGAAAGGCTTTAATATTTGTTTTAAACATTTCCAATCACCGAAAGGTGATATAATGCATGCAAATATTTTAAGTATGTTCTCGAGATATGCGCCTTATTAATGCATCACAATCGGGGAATGGGTTCGGGTTTTATTACCGTGTCAATGTGATTTCACCGATCGCCAATTGCGATGTGCCTTATCGCATTGGAGGATTCAAGTGCCTTTAATCATGTGTTGACTTGTTATTATTGATCGCCAATGGCGATACACTTTATCGCATCGGAGACATCAAAGGGGATATTTCATTTTGCTTTGTGATTTGCCTTTCCCGATATCCAATTGCGATTACCTCTTCGGATCGGAGTGAATGAATGTGTCTTTATATATGGTTCCCTTGTTATTGCGATATACGATCTTGCGATTGCTTTATAGCAATAACGAAGAACTTTATAATTTTTTAAAGACCCACTTTATTCCTATTCAAAAGGCTTTTAAAGTACTTCATTTACATTAATCCTTTTGATAAGGATTTTTCTTATGATGGGTTAATACCAATTTATTCACACATCTAAGTTTATTTTAAAAGGGACCCATTTCATATTTAGATTTGTTATAAAATATTTTATGAAACGCGGGGGGGGGGTTTGTTGTACAGCACAACAGGAACATGAAAATTGTAATGTTTTTTATCTTAATATTGAAGATAAATATAGGATTTATGGTTGTCAGTGTACTTAGTGGCATGATCAACAATCAACCCTTATTGCCTCATAAAAAATCATTGAATGACTTATGTAAAAGATGAAAGCCCTTATAAATTAGTTTCTTATTGATTTGAATGTGGGTATAAACTTTTTAAATGTGGAAATTTATGCAAAAAAATCATACATAACATGATGGAAAATATTCATTTATAGGTTAACCTTCGGTATAGATAGTCCAAACTTGATAAACATCACAATATATATCTAATTTAAAGGATTGGTATTCTTATGAAAGTAAAAGATTCAGTGAATAGTGAAGGAATCTCATTAGGCATGGAAGTACTAATAATTATTTTAGTCTTAGTGGTATGGAGAGTCATGGAGTAACTATTAGAGGATTAGATGCACTAGCTTGGGTTGAAAATCACATTAATTTTTTTATAATGAAAAATATTTTCTCTTCATAGAAAATTGATGTAGTGTAGCATGTGTTTGAAAGTTATTCTTGTGCGTTACAACATGAGAACATGTGTCAAGGTGTTTTCCCAATTGCATTGATTTGTAAACTGCCATTATTATTCTACTGAAGCAGTTCATCACAACAGATCCTATAATATTCCATCATTCCATCACAATATGTATTTATTTTTCATAATTCTCCCATAATCCAAGGCATTTGCAAAATGGAAATATATTATTCATTTTATTGAATTTGTTTCTTACAGGGATTAGAAAAACCATTAAACATGGTTGAAAATTGGACATTATGCATAGAAGTTGTTTGTTATCCCAATCCTATATAGGTTCTAATTACTTATGTGCTATACAATATTGCGACAAAAAAAGTCCTCCAATGGAAAAAGAATGTACCTCGAAGGATAACAAACATTGAAGAATATTATATTGCACTGATAGAAGGCTTAAGAAAAACTAGGGAGTATGGATCCAATGGAATTACAATCTTCACCAACTCTGAGCTTGTGTGCAACTAGATGAAAGGCATGTACCAAGTAAAAAAGGAGAAGTTAAAACAACCACATGGAGAAGCAAAAGATATTTCTAGTCAATTTCAATCATTTAGCATAAGACATTGTGTAAATGTTAATAGGATGTCTAGTGATTTATTGTATGGGGAAATACCAATTCAAGATTTTTATGTAAAAGTGAATTGGTGTTAAGAAGCTCTCCTTCAAAATTGATTAATGGACATTGTAAGATATCTTTGATATGTGTATGTTTTTTAGTTATAAATGTGGTGTTTTTAATGACCATATGTTTCTTTCAATACTATACTAAGTGTGCCCCCACTATGTAAGCACAACTTCACGAATTTGACATGTTTTAGAAAATTTTGCATTTAATGCTCAAAATGCGCATTTCAGCATTTGTGTTTCTAGTCTTGAGTATATTTCAAATGAAGAATTTACACCAATTTTTTTTTTAAGAAACACTTAGATAGTTACATTTATTTGTCTTATTAATTTTTTGAATTTTTGACCTTTTTAAATAGCAATTTTAAACATTTTTAAATGCATGAGGTAACTTGGATTTTTTTAAAGAGAATATCGCAAATAATATATATATATATATATATATATATATATATATATATATATAATTATATAATATATATATACTATATATATATTATAAATATATATATAATATGGATCGAGGATCTGGATCATCACATGAGTAGCTACCAATCGATTCTTCAAGGCGTAAACAGAGAGAGCATCAATTGAGTTTCATGCATCAACTAGAGGGCGACTTTCTATGCATGTTGATGAGATTGATCATGGATCAAGGAGAGTATCAAATGAATCAAGGGAGGGCCATCATTTGTTACATCATTATCATGGTATATATATGTTTATGTGAAAGTTCTTAAATGATATTTGTAGAATCATATGTACATACATATTGAACTGATTTTTTCATTTCAGATTTATTAATTTATAATAAATTTCATCTTTTTTAGGAGCATCTCTCACTAGGTCGAAGAGAGTATCATATCAATCATTGGAGGACCATCCTTCACATCATCATGGTATGGTATATATATGTTTATGTGCATTTACTTAAATTATAAATAGGTAGAATCATATGTACATTTACATATATTGAATAAACTTTTTGTCAAGTTAATTTAATTAATTTATTATAATTTATATTTTTTTTAGAAGCACCTCTCACTATGTTGTCGCATGAGGGTGGTCAACATTATCATAATGTTAG
The DNA here is from genome assembly GCA_000404065.3 of Pinus taeda. NCBI lineage: Eukaryota > Viridiplantae > Streptophyta > Pinopsida > Pinales > Pinaceae > Pinus > Pinus taeda. The sequence continues at coordinate 71,566 of APFE031341310.1, forward strand.
TGTTACACAACATTTTCTTACTGTCCCTGTCCTCCCCGTTCCATGATCTCAGAGGACCTCTATAGTGAACCCTACATGCTTTACCTTCATGAAGAAACTCCCATTGTGTCCATCTTCATGAGCAGAACAATTCCCTTTTGCACAATTTCCCACAAATCTTCTGTTTTTCCCAGTTTACAAGACTGACGCTAATGAACTTTGTCCTCCTCGCACTAATATGAAGGGATTAACACTATCCATAGTGTCGACTAGAGCGACTGAGCTTTGTTTCAGTCGTGCCAATCCTCTACTGGAAATTTTTTTAAATAAGGAGTTGAAGCTTCTATCTCTAGAAGCTTCGTAACAGAAGTTTGGTAAATGGTTGGGCCGGATGGAGTCAAGAATGTCAGTTTGGGATCCTTTCCCCTATAAGGATGGAACTACCTCAAGAGATAAGCCCTTCTCCCATGAGAAGAGGAACCATCTCCCATCCATTCATGTTATATAAACCTCCATTTTTCCCAAGCACAAGCTAGTGTTAATGTTGGTGTGCTAGTGCTAATTAATTTTGGAGTAAACAACAAGCTATTCATAGTTGTAGCTCTCTAGTTGTGTGAAGAAGAAGTGTGAATTTGGTTTAGTGTGAAGCCTAAAGGGAAGAGCCTTAAAACTATCATTGTTGAGGCCATCATGGAATGCTAATGAAAGTGTGTGGGAACCTGGTTTCATCATAGGAGAATGGCAACATCAAGACAATTGTTTTAATCTCCTCTTGATTCAATATATATGCAAATATCCATTCATTTCCAACATAATGTGTCATCTTACATGTTTATCGCTTAATGTTTCTTGACTTGTTAAGTAGGTTGAATTACAATTTGTCTATTATCACGATTGTTGTTTGCTATTGTTTACTTGTTTCAGGTGTTCGAAGAAGGAAACGGGAGATAGCTGGAGCAAGCAAGCAAGGTCATCACCAAATGAGATAAGCATACTAAGAGGTAGGCCCTCTTAATTGTTTATAACCTAAGGAAATCTTCCATAGAATGTATCGGTTCTGGCTAGACACATTATTGGGCTAGAGGAATTGTTTGTGTCTACACTCATAATATTACTTCACCACAATTTGGCGACTCCACTGGGGATCCAATCCTTCTGTTTGTTTGCTTGGAATTCCATGGTTTTGTGTGAATTTTTCTAGTTTTTCCATTTCCCTTTAGTTTTGTTTGTTTTCCTTTGCTTACTAGTCTGGGTTTGAAATTCATAGTAGCAAGTTTGGTCCCAACTTTTGGAAATTTTTATTTTTTTCTTACCATCCATGCTCAGCGCACTTAATTTGCTAACAGTCGTGTTGATCAGTGAGATATGTTGAGAAACAGTTGTGCCGACCCTTTTCTGGTGCTTGTTTTCAGTTAGGCAGTCGCGTTGATGCTTGTAAGTGAAGATTAGGGTTTGCCCCAAATATTGGCCAATATGTTTTGCTCTCATGATCTCGACCCTGTAAGCTTTTTAGACCATCTTCTCCCTGACTAGAAAGCTTCTTTTCATTTGGTTTGTTTGCTTGTTGATTTTTCATCTTTTCGCTTTATTTCTTGGGTCATTAGATGGTTAGTGGCAGTAGGGCATCTAGGTCGTCACCCATGTAGTTGATTGTGAACTCAGTAAGTCAAGTTGTTGGTGCGTTTACTCCTTGAATGTCATTTATGGTCCTTCTACGACTTTGATATCCATTACACAAGTTTGAAAATTTTTCGTTTTCTTGTCTAAATGTTTCTTTTCTATCATGGATCACATTGCTTGTCTTGTTTTTGGTAAAGTCGTTGTTTCATTAGTTTGAAAGAGATTCTCTTTTCATGTTTTTTATTTGCTTGAGAGCTAATAGTCTCGAAAAATTTTCCATTGAATTATTTTATGAGAAAATTCATTTCATCATTTCATGAAAAGTATAAAATTGTAGTTTGTTGCGTCAGTGTGCTATGGTAGTTAGCATCATTGAAGACCAGGACTGCATTGGAATTTGTAAAGAAAAAAGACTCTCTTTTCTTTTGAGAGGGCTGTTAGAGTGTACTTGTCAGGAAATTAGGAATTGGAATGTATTTTTCATTAGTTTATTTTATTGAAAAGTGAAGTAGTGAAAAATCATTTTTCTTTTGGTTTCTTGGTTGTTTTAACTTGATTGTGTGTTTTCTACCCTCTCTAGTGTAGACAATTCATCGAATTGAAAGGGTCTTGTCTCATTTAGCTACATTTAGGGTTTTTCAAGTCACATCGCTAAGGCCTGAAAAATGAGACATAACTCAAGATAAACTTTAAAATGAACTCAATTAACCTAAGGCACATTTGAAATCTAACGAGCAAATCTAGAAGGTCTAGGCTAGAGACATGTTCTGGCATCTTTAAACCTAGCAGTTGTCATTAGCTTCGACACTAGACAACGCTACTACATATTTTTGTTCCATCTACCACCAAGTATATAATGGGAGACCCCTCTAGGATACAATCCTTTATCTACAGGAAGTTGAGTCGGCCGCCTTGAAAATGTGATACACCAAACAAAACATTCGGGGAGATTTCCTGCCTGCACTTCTTGGTTTGTCAGGAGGTATTCTATAGTTCACGCTTGCCTGATCATCCCCTTTACCTAGATCATCTAGAGAAGTTATTTGATCTTTTTGACTCATTAAATTTAAAATATCATTTGAGCACTTGTCCTTACGAGCTTGTTTCCAATCGAAAGTGATAGAGTCATCTTTGTTTCTTGCTCAACTCTTGAAACATGAAAGAGCACCAGTTTATTTATGCGTCTTAAAAAATTGATTGTCCACGATCTTAAAACATCCTGTTAGTCTTTTCCAGACCAAATTGTGAGTTTTCCCTAAAGAAAAATTTAAAGCCTTGAAGTTTATCTCTCTCTTTTCCTGTTAACCAAGACATGGTCATCGTGGCTGAACCATTTGGTTCACCTAGTTCCTCTTCCTCTCCTTTGTATGAAAGATTGTATGAGAAGCCTTTTCCTAAATTACCAGAGTCACTCGAGGACCATGGTGTTGAACTTGGTATCATTTTGAGCATTCAACCTTTGCCATCTCATCCTCCACCTACTTCAAATACTGGGTCACCTGCTAATACTGGCCCGGAATCTCCGGACAATCCCATCCAAGCTCTTGAGAGTTCATCGACTATTGAAAATCATCTTGGACTGGTTATATATCCTCTGAATCCTTTGTTCAACCATGTTGTGATATCACCGCAGCATCTGTACAGTCTGTATGATCATCCAGGTGTTCCTTTGAAACTGTCCCCCTATACCTCTTCAGTCATTCACCATTGTCTATTCCTAGCTATGGAACCCAAAGATGATGCTCTTGTCACCTCTCTGGATGAGTCAAAACTTTCTACTCCACACACTATTTGTAGGTTTTAACCCCATACAGAAATTACCTGCATATGAGTTGTAAAACACAGAAAATAAACAATGCGAGCATAACACATAAAACGCATATACAAAGAGATTTTCCCCTGGATCCCAAAACCAAGACTACCAGCTTGATTTTTCATTACTTTCCTTTCAATGTTAAAATACATATTTATACATGCCGAAGCATCCAATACCATGGAATGAAAGCCATCGCGCCCAAAACCATGGACTAAAAATCATCGCGTCCAAAACCATGTGAAAAAATCATGCACAAAACCATAGGTAGGTCCGCCCAACCTAATATAGGGTCCAATTTATTTATTTATTTATTTATTTTTTCCAGGGGCACTGCCTTGGACCCCGTAGAGGGGGGCTACCTCCCCCCTCAAACCGTTCGGACAGGGGCAGCTGTCATGCCCCTTATCACTCCCCCGCTGCACAATCGACGTAACGAAGGGGGGACTCCACCCCCCCTCTAACCCCCAGTTAACTATGTAAGCTAGTCGTCAAAAGTAACACAACCCAACATTCTCCCACTTGTTGTTTTCCTTCCACAGGGGACCACAAGAGAGCTTAGTCATTTATCCAGCCCTGCAACGCCCATTGTTTCTCTACACCAAGAGAACCTCTTAGAGCACACAGATTTTGTCAATACATATGCAGTATTCTTCAAAGTGTTCACCTTTACCAGCAACACCTTTTTATCTTCTATCATATCCCTCAAAAAGTGATACTGAACATCAATGTGCTTTGTCTTTGAATGGTAAGCAGGGTTCTTTGCCAAGAAAATTGCACTTTGGCTGTCACAGTCCATCCTTATAGCTCTCTGCAGTAACCCCATACTTGAACACAATATCTGCAACCAAACTACTTCCTTGCTTGCATGAGTGGTTGCCATGTATTATGCCTGTGTAGTTGATAGTGTCACTATAGATTGTTTCTTACTCATTCAACTGACTGCACCTCCAAATAGGTTAAACACATACCCACATGTATATCTTCTCTGATCCAGATCTCCAGCCAAGTTAGCATCAACAAAGCCACAGATATCCAAAACTTTGTCCAATCCTAGTCTTCCTCGGTAGCACAAACCATAATCACTAGTGCCACGCAAATACCTGAAAACATGCTTCACTACTGTCCAATTCTCCTTCCCCAGTTTTGACATAAACTTGCTCAATACTCCCACTGCACGTGCAATGTCTGGTCTAGTACAGACCATCACATACATCAAGCTACTGACTACACTTGCATATGGAACACGGGACATATCCTCTTCCTCTTCTTGTGCCTTGGGACACTGTTCATTAGATAACTTTACACCTACAGGAATAGGAACCTTCACAGGTTTACTATCCTGCATATTAAACCTTTACAATGTTGTCTCAACATACTTCCTCTAGTTTAACCAGAGCTTCCTCTTTGTCTGATCTCTTTTAATTTCCATGCCCAAAATATAGTTTGCAGCACCAAGATCTTTCATGTAGAATTTGGAGGACAAATGGGTCTTTAAATCCTAGATAATTTCTTTGTCATTTCCAACCAACAACATATCATCCACATACAAGACTAGATAAATAACACGGTCGCCAATTAATTTAAAATACACACAGTGATCTGCTTTTCTTTTGGTGAAGCCAAGTCCACGTATAAATGTATTAAATTTCTGATACCACATCCTTGGTGACTGTTTTAACCCATACAGAGACTTCTTTAACTTGCATACCATTTCTTTCTTTCCCTTCACTACAAAACCTTCAGGTTGCTTCATATAGATCTCCTCTTCTAGATCTCTGTGAAGAAATATTTTCTTCAAATCCATCTGTTCTACCTCAAAATCAAAAGCAGCAACAATAGATAAAAGTAATGTAATAGAAGTTACCTTAGCAATAGGAGAAAAAATATCACCAAAATAAATTCCTAGCACCTGGGAATAACCTTTTGCTACCAACCAAGCTTTGTATTTCTCCACCTTTCCTTTTGCATTTGTCTCCTTCTTGAACACCCATTTGCTGCCAATGGGTTTCCTTCCAGCCGACAACTCCACTAGATCCCAAGCCTCATTTTTGTGCAAAGATGCCATTTCATCAACCATGGCCTTTTTGCAGAGCCTTCCATACTCTGAATCTACTACTTCCTTCACAGTTTTGGGATCATCATCAGTAATAGATAAAAAAAAAATTGAATAGAAAGAAGATGGACTATACTTTTCTTGTTTCCTTCCTTCTCGAACTGATCTTCACACACCCGAAGTTTGTGGTTCTTCATCTTCTGATTCCTTCTCTGCTATAGACTCTAATTCTTCCTCCTTTAGCTCAAACTCTATATTCTCAAGTTCCTTTGGTTGGACTTCATGTTTAATAACATCTTTCACCTCTCTGAACACCACATCTTGGCTGTACACAACCTTCCTTGTTACTAGTTTCCAAAGCTTATAAACCTTTAAATTATCCTTATACCCAATAAATATGAACTTTTCAGATTTACTATCCAACTTGGTTAATTTCTCCTTTGGAACATGTACATATGCATCACATCCAAATACCCTCAGATGTGAAAGAGAGGGTTTCTTACTAGTCCATACCTCTTATGGAGTCTTATCCTCCAACACTAATGAAGGCGATCTGTTGACCAGGTAACATGCTGTCTCCACCGGCTCTGCCCAGAACTCCTATCCTAACCCAGCACCACTAAGCATGCTTCTTGCCCTTTCCATCAACGTCTTGTTCATTATTTCTGCAACTCCATTTTTTTGAGGTGTATATGGAGTAGTCTTTTGCCATGCTGTACCACACTTCTTATAGAATTCTTAAAATTCCTTACTGCAAAACTCTCCACTATCATTTTTCATCAACACCTATATATTCTTCTCTGTCTAGTTTTCCACCAGAGCCTTAAATTCTTCAAACCCATCAAAGACTTCAGATTTCTTCTTAAGGAAATATATCCATGTATTCCTTGAGAAGTAATCTATAAATGATACATAGTACACATACTTACCCAGTGCTGGAACCTTCATAGGTCCAAACACATTACTGTGCACACGCCCTAATATTTTTTTCGCCCTCTTACCACCAGAGAAGAAACTCACCCAATTCTGCTTCCCATATACACAATTTTCATAAAAATTAAAATCCAGAGAGATATTACTCATACCTTCTACCATACCTTTACCATGAAGTATTCGAAGGCCCTTCTCTCCAATATGTCCAAGCCTTTGATGCCACAACATGATCTTCTCTCCATAGACCACTAGATTTTCTGCTTTGCTTTCAGGAACCACAAAACTATTGTACCCATCAACAATAGTGCTACCTTGCAACTTGTATAGAGTTCCATTCCGAACTCGCATCAATACCAGTGCTCCTCGAACCATCTTGTAGGCATCCTTCTCAAACACTATTTTTACACCTGCATCATCAAACTTGCATACAGAAATCAGATTTCTGGCCAATACAAGAATATGTAGAACACCCAGAAGTGTTCTAACCCTTCCACCTTGCAACTTCAACTTTACTTTTTTGTGACCAATGATTCGAGCCTTCCTATCATCCCCTAAGAAGACATCACCACCATCATATTTCTCATACTCGCAGAACCACTCTCTATGGGGTGTGAAGTAAAAATATGCAACTCAATCAATCAACCATGCCTCATGATCTACATGTGTATTTGAAGAAGCCAAGTACACATACCCACCTTCATTTGAGGTGGGTTTCACCTCTGTAGAAGGATCATCATCAGATCCCTTTCCTTTTTCAAGAGCTTTAGATTTACAATCCCTTTTGTAGTGCCCTTCCTTTCCGCATCTCCAGCACACCACCTTTATAGGATTTCCTGGAGATTTAGATATCACTATAGATTTAGATCTCCCACTCGATGACTTATTTTTGTTTATGTTTTGGGACCATCCTTGTATAGACAAGGCATCACCATTTTGGCTCTCCATATTTTTCCGTCTCATCTCCTTTGTCAGCAAGGATGAGACGATTTCTTTAAACTGCAAGGTAGTTGCATTGCTACCTATTGCAATAACTAGACTATCCCATGAATTTGGTAAAGAACACAACAAACTAATGCACTTATCTTCATATGAAATTTTGATATCAATAGACGATAACTGAATTACCACAATATTAAATGCATTCAGATGCTCCATCACCAAGTCTCCATCTTTCATCCTCAGGTTATAGAGATTTTTCCATAGGAACAGTTTATTCACTAGAGACTTAGATTGGTACAAAGTCCCAAACTTGTCCCATAAAGCCTTCGTCATAGCTTCCCTTGATACATTCAACAATACTAAATCTAGGACACACAATTGTATTATGCTCTTTGACTTCCAATCCAACTTCTTCCATTCTTCATCACACACTCCCATTGGTTTAGTACCTGGATCTACCATGATCAACTGATCTTTATCCACCAATAAATCCTCCATCTTGAGTTTCCACAACTCAAAAATATGACCATTAAATTTCTCGATCTCTATCTTTCCACTACTCGCCATCTTCTTTCACCACTAGAATCGATCCCACAGATCTCCCACTGAATGGGGTCTACCATATGCCCGAGTGAAACCCATCAGCAACAATGGTGTCCCCTTGAAGCCAAAATAGATATGATACCAAATGTAGGTTTTAACCCCGTACAGAAATTACCTGCATACGAATTCTAAAACACAGAAAATAAACAATGCAAGAGAATAACACATAAAACACATATACATAGAGATTTTCCCCTAGATTCGAAAACCGGGAATACCAGCTTGATTTTTCATTATTTTCCTTTCAATGTTACAATACATATTTATACATGCCGAAGCATCCAATGCCATGGACCAAAAAGCATCGTGTCCAAAACCATGGACCGAAAACCATCGCATCTAAAACCATGTGCGAAAATCATGCACAAAACCATAGGTAGGTCTACCTAACCTAATATAAGGTCCAAAAAAATAACACAACCAACACTATTCAAGAAGAACATCCATTTCCTCCTGAAGATTTCCCCAATACAGGGAGCATTCCCATTAGTGTGTATCGGGAATTGCAGCCTAATTACGTGTCTTTGGCACAATTGATTTTAGGTACACCTAGTGCCTCATCACTTTACCATAACCCTATTTGGGCATCTGGAGACATGCCTACTATAGGTCCATTCTTTGCGAACCAAACCTCCCAACAGGCTATTACCTCAGTCCTAATGCAACCCACCATTCCAAACCCTCTTGTATTGTCCGTCCCAGTTACCCATCCAGTTCAACTAGCAGTCTAGAAGAATGTTACTGTCAGTTCTTCAATCCCTCCAGTAAGTGCCCAAGCTATGCCATCGCTTGGGGCATAATATGAGTATTTCTATGTTTTTGGGCACCACCAATGTGAGTAGCTCACAGGCTCACATGGTTGGCATGAACCAACCTTTTTTTGGCATTATTCAAAACCCTTTTGTCCTGCTAGATCAAGCAAGGTCGAGTATCAACAGGTTCAAAATCCAGTTGGTCCATCTAGGTCAAGCAATTTATAGTATTAGTAGCCTTATGAAGCTCAGGTTCAATACCAAAATCCTTACATTCCTTATGGTTCTCAAGGAATGGTCAATCCGCCTTATGTCCTTCAATTTTGGCAGTACGTTCAGATTGGCTCATCCACTTTTCAAGGTGGCTATGGCCAGATTCAGTTCGTAAATTTTCCAGGCACTGTTCAAGTACCCTTGCAACAGTAAGGGAAACCTCTACAACAATAAGGGCAACCTTTTTTGTAGCAAGGACCATCTACGCAACAACAAGGGTAGATGATATTGCAGTAAGGTCAACTACAACAGCTGCAAGGACAACCCTCGGAATAGGTGCAGCAAACCATGCAGCAGTAGATGCAGTATGCTTTGCAAACCTCCTAGCCTATGTCTTCACAAGACCAACCTCTATAGCCTCATGGACAACTTTTGTAGCCACAAGGTCAACCCTTGCAGCAACATAGCCAACCCGAGCAGTAACAACCCTTATATACATATTAATAGGGTCAACCCTTACAAGGACAAGGCCATAGACAAGTCGAGTAACAACAGACCCAAAACCCTAATGTCCTAGGTCAATAGGTATATAATCATTTTGCTCAAGGGAAGCAGGTACAAAATCCCTATGTCCAAAGGCAACAAGTGTACAATCCTTATGTCTAAGGACAACAGGTCGAAAATCCTCTTGTTCAGGGGCAATAGGTTCGAAACTTGTATGTTTAGGGACAACAGGTACAATATCCATATGTGCAAGGTCCGTAGGGTCAACAACCTCTTAACCCATATGTTGCTTATCGACAACCTATGACCAGACAGTTCCAAGGTGTTCAAGGTCAAAACCCTCCCTATGGCCAAGGTAACCCATAATGGGGGCAAAGTCAAATGCCATATGGCCAAAATCCCCCACTATGGGGCCAAAATCCTTACCAGCAGGGATGGGCTCCTCCAGCTGGACCCGCTTATCGACCTCCAATTCATTTTAATACTCAATTGTCATTCTTGGCCACACTATAATTTCTAGATGTGTCTCCCCTTATGAAAGATCCAATTCTTCATTCGCCATGGCCTCTGGTTCCATCCAAGATCCCGAGCAATTGTCCTAAGTTTGACGGGAAAGCAAAAGAAGATCATCAAGCCCATGTGATGACATATCACCTCTGGTGCTCTTCGAATTCTTACGTTGATGATTCTATTCATCTCAATATTTTCTAATGAACCCTCACAAGCGCTGCATCCAAGTTGTACATCAAGCTTCCTTGAAGTACTTACCATGTCTTCAACTCTTTAGCCATGGCTTTCCTCATGCATTTCCAGTTGTCGATTCGCTATGAAACTGGCAGCTATTTTCTCACATTGCTTAAGCAAGATACTGTGATGCACATCTTTGATCACATCCATGAATGGAGACGTAGATGTCACTTGATCAAATTGGATATTGTTGATCAGTTGCTCACTAAATGGTTTGCTAAGTCATTCGTAGCTCCAATTTCTCGCGATATAGCTATGGGTGGATGTGTTACCAAAGAACAAGCCATCTCTCGTGCCCAATGCTTAGATCTTGTTTATTCTCAATTTAGCACTTTGTATGAGTTATTACCCGATGCTCTGCAACCGTCATCTAATCCCATGACATCGAAGTCGCAGGCTACACCTCCTATTGATGGAGTAATTGGTTCAATGTCTCAAACCCCTGCTAAATCTTCTTCCAAATAGAAGTTGGTCTCAAACACTGCTAGCAATAGTTCCTCCCAGAATCCACCTCGCCCTGGTAAAACCTCAGAGGTCCACACTATCCAGTCTACCACAACGGAAAAATCCTAGAAAGGTATGAAGAAAGGAAAAGGCAAGGGTAAAGCCAATGCCCCAAAACATGGTCCTCCTAAATCATTTGCTGGTGATTCTACATAATGGAAGCCTAAGTATTCTTACCTCATTTGCAAGGAGGATCACTATACCAAGAATTGTCCCTGATAGTCCAAATTAGTCGTTTTCTGAAAGGGACCTAATATGTCCTGAAAGGGCCATTTCCGTCTCAGCAGACTAAAATGGTAAATCAACCTCAGTCATCTGTTTGCTCAGGTTCTCAAGTGTTCATGGTAAGTACGCCTATTAATGTGTCTACTAGATCAAAAAAATACCAAACTCTTGCTCCGACAGCCAAGAAAGAGAAAGAGGCCACCCCTTCTTCTTCTGCCCTAAGTTCTGGCCCTCTTCATATCGAGCACCCTAACCCTGATTTTGCTATTCGGCCACCCTCTCGAGGTGTGCTAAGGAAATCCTCATACAATCCCAAAACCTGAGCCACTAAGCACTATAATATTGTTGAGGATTTGGCTCAGGCACTGTTAGCTATGGCAGCTCTCGAGGTACTCCAAAGCTATTTGTCTCAGCAGAAATATTTGCTATCAGCTATTAGGGGTATTGATCCTACTGATTCCAATTTCATCTATTTTCATCTAGAGAACCATTTTCCTCACCTGCCTCATCAGATTGCCTTTCTCATTCAGGTAATCATCAATGAGAAAACCATCCACGGGACTATCATTGATGTAGGTTCTTCTACCTGCATCATGTTGATTTCCTGCTAGAAGGCCATTGGTTCTACTACTTTGAATCAATCCCAAAACACTTTGGAAGATTTTGACAGGTGTGATTCACGATCCTTTAGTGTCTTGCCTAACCTTCCATTACTTTGGAGGGCAAGACAATACAAGTAAAGGTAGAGATTGTTGACACTAATCTCATTTATAATATTCAACTTGGACGGAGCTGGACCCATGCCATGCATGCTATAGCCTCCTCCCTATTCCGTGTGATTCATTTTCACCATCAAAGGAATATTGTCACTGTCGATCAGATGTCCTTCTTTTCCTCATCCTCCTTGGATGGAAATGTTCCATATGTCAAGCACATTGGTGCTCCTTATGAGAGTGTGGGAGCAGGTTTTTTTAAATATTTTGCCTTGATGGGAATTTTTCCGCCCCCACCTCCTCATGTTTCCTTTGTTAACATGATCTTGGTCAAATCTGATCCTTGGGTCATACCTTCACTAGATCTTGTTGATACCTAGGGCGAGGTTATGCCACTTAGTCTTCCCAAAATCAATTATGTGGACATTGTTTCAGCCTCAAGTTCTATATCCTCTAATTCTCCTGTTTCGAGGACTTCTCTTGGTACATATTCTCAATCTCAATGGCTTGGTGCTTCGGAATCTCTTGATCCCTTAGCCGGGACTTTCCTTGCTGACAAAAGTATCATGGAAGTAATTCCTCTTGAGGAACCACCTTGGAACGATACTCATCATCATTCCTCATTCCTGCCTCGCCCGACAATTAAATCTAGTAGTCTTGAGCAGTTCTCTTCTCTGTTTGCTTCCCTCCCCCTTCCGGCATTGGTCATGACTCATGAAGTATGGTTGGAAGGAAATCTGGGTAATATTACCCAAATGATGCCAATTCATATTTCTATAAAGTACGTTATCGTTGAATATGTCCATATCGGGGTAACTTGTTCTCCAGATGAGATCAAGACCTATACTCGTATGTTTCAAGAATTTTGTGATGTGTTTGCATGGTCGTATGAAGAAATGCCTGACATTGGTCCTAGCATCATTGTGCACAAAATACCAACTTATCCTCACGTGAAGCCCATTTGCCAACGGCTTTGCCCAGTGCACCCTAGGAAAGTCGCCGCTATTAAGGGTTAAGTTGAAAAACTTCTCAAAGATGGATTCATCTATCTGATCCCTCTTACAGATTGGGCGTCAAATATTGTCCCAGTAACAAAGAGACAAGGCATGATCCACATTTGTGTTGATTACCAAGATCCCAATCGTGCATGTCCTAAGGATAACTACCCTACTCCCTTCATTTATTAGATCATTGATGAATGTCCTAGAAGCAAAATGTTTTCCTTTATGGACGTTTTTTCTGGTTACAACTAGATTAACATTGCATCGACCGATCATGAAAAGACAACTTTTATCTATCCATGGGGTACTTTCACGTATAGAAAGCTTCCCTTTGACCTCAGAAATGCTGGGGTTACATTTCAATGAGCGATGTCATATGTGTTTCACAATATTTAAAACATCATTTAGCCTTTCTTGGATGACCTTCCTGCTCATTCTCGAAGGCATCGAGACCATCCCGACCATCTTTGGCATATTTTTCTTTGATGTAAACACTACAACATTTGGTTAAACCCGTATAAATGTGTTTTCTACGTAGAATCCAGATGACTCCTTAGCTTTATCATTTCCATGGACGACATCCGGCTTGAACTGCTTAAAGTCCAGGCGATTATACATTTACCCCCTCCATCGTCATTGCACCAACTCCAGAGCCTACAAGGAAAGGAAATTTTCCTCCGTCGTTTCATACCAATTATGATGGGCTAGCTTCAGGATTTACCTGGTAGCTCAAACAAGGAACACCCTTTCTCTACGATGAGGTTGCCCAAAAGTCTTTCAATGACCTGAAGGTCATCCTCATAAATTCTCCTTTGCTGCATCCCCCGGATTATCATCGATATTACTTCCTTTACCTAGTTGTAGCCCCTAGCACCATTTCCATGGTATTGTTCCAAGATGATGACAAAGGCACTAAACATGTTATCTACTACGCTAGTTGCAACCTCCTCGACATTGAAATGCATTATGCCCATGTGGATAAGTTGGATTTGGTTGTCGTACAAGATGTTTAGCACTTTCGCCACTACATTCTCTTACGCACTACTACTGTGATTTTTGATGGCAACCCCATGACCTACATCCTGACTCATCAGCTACTGGGGGGAAAGTATTCTAAAATTATCGTCATCCTGCAAGAATTCGATTTGTTGTTTACCACTACCAAATCTAATAAGTCACTAGTTTTCATCAAGTTGATTTGTTCCCTTCCTTCTACATCTCTCCCAACTGGTGTAGATGAATAGATTCTGGATGAGACTCTTTTCTTGATAAACACTCTTGACCAGTGGTACAATGATATCATCATGTATCTCTAGACGTCCATGTTCTAGTCCATGTTGACTAAGGATGATCGGTGATAGATTCGGCATCACTACCAACCCTACCATATTATTGGTGATACTTTATATCGTGTCGATGTTGATTCAGTTCTTCGCCGATGCCTTATTCTCGATGAGGCTGAGAGAGTTCTCAATGACTGCCATTCTAGGGCATGTGGCGATCATATGTCTGGCTATGCTACCACTCAAAAAATCCTTCGTGCTAGTTATTTATGGCCGTCCATTTTCAAGGACTGCATCCTTGCTATTCGCAAGTGCCGTGAATGCCAAATTTACCAATGCAAGATGCACACCCCACCTGTTTACCTACACCCCATCATTACCATTGGTCCTTTTGCCAAATGGGGCATTGACTATATGACATGTAACCCTCATTTGGCCAAGGGGCATGGTTATATTATCATTGTTGTGGATTATTTGACCAAATGGGCCGAAGCGATGCCTACATACTCTGTAGATGGTAAAACGATGGCTCAATTTATTTTCAATCATGTTATTTCCAGGTTTAGTGTACCTCAAGCCATTGTCATGGAACATGGTTCCCATTTCCAAGATTACATGATGGCTGAGATGACCTCTACATTGGGTTTGTACCACGATGGCTCAACCCTCTATTACCTTAAGGCTAATTGTCAAGTTGAAGTTGTGAACAAAGTTTTGGTTACAATGCTTCAACATACTATTGGGATGAACAAGTCAAATTGGCATCTCATGTTCTTTTCAACTTTGTGGGCATACCGAACCTCGACCAAGGATGCAACTGGTTTCACACTATTCCAGCTTATCTATGGTCTAGAAGAAACGTTACCGATTGAATGTGAGATTCCTTCACTCAAGGTAGCTATCGAAATTCTCCTCGAAACATAACCTCAGGAAGAGCACCTTTTATATCTAGAATGGCTGGATGAGAGTTGTTTTCTCATTGCTTTGGTCCTTGAAGCACAAAATAAGCGAGTCAAGTCCCATTTCGATCGATTAGTCTCCCCACATGTGTTCTTTGAGGGTGATTTGGTTTTACTATATGATCAAGCTAATGATAAGCTGGGGGCAGGCATGTTCGATCCCATGTGGTATGGACCCTACATTGTAAAACGGGTTTTGCAAAAAGGGTCCTATGAGCTTATTGATTATGAAGGTAATCCTTTGGAAAAGCCTCGAAATAGGCTTTATTTCAAAATTTACTATTCTTAGGTCATCATGCATGGTTACTTATGTACATTAGTGTGCCATTCATTTTTGTGTAGTGTGGTTTGGTGTGTTACTTTTCAAACACCTTTCTTGTTTACTATGTTTTTCCCTGCTTTGCAGATGTGTGTGACTCACATTGGTTCACTAATGGTGCTTGCCATAGTATGTGGAATCTATCCTCTTCGACATGGGCCATTTATGACCCTCACTGTGAGTTGATTGATCTTCAAGGTATTTTTTGAGGTCGCACAACTAATAACATTGTTGAATAAAGTTCAATCATCGAACTGCTGTCAGAAGCCTTTGCTCTTGACATTCGCAAGTTGGTTGTCAACCTGGATTCACAGTTTGTTGTCCTTCAACTCAATGAGAAATATTTCATCAAAAACCCTGAGATATTGAGAATGTATCTTCGTATTCATCTATTGGTATGGAATTTTGATTACATGTCATCATATTCCTAGACGCATAAATACATTGACAGATGCATTAGCTAATTATGTGCATTAGCTAATTATGTGTTGGATAGACATTTACGAAACATGTGAAAATACAAACAAATCATTTGTACCAAAGTAAGCAAGTAAATACAACATATATCTATATATATATATATATGGTGATAATGTTTGATGCATCGAAACCCCAAAAAGTAATGTGTGTTCAAAGAACATCGGCAACTCGCAAGCCCCATATATCCATGGCACACAAGCCTCAAAAATGTAAAATGTTGGACCTAGGAACTAATCAACATGGTGATCATGGTAGCATGAAACAACTCATGCTACACGAGTTAGCAATCGGCGGATCTGATCCGATACTCCCACCATGTGTCTCTAGTACTGGTGAGGAATGTCTCCTACCTGAGCATACTCTGGGATACCATGAGTCAACCCCTCAAGGTTCCTCGCGATCTCCTCCTCGTTGTCACTCCCCTCCTGATAAGGAGCGACATCAAACTAGTAGGCAACACGCCTGGCTATTGGGGACATCCCAACAACACACTTTGGTCCAACATCTGCATTGGAAAAATGAAATGTTATGAAATATATATATATATATATATATATAAAACAACTAAAAATCACAAAATTAAAAAAAATATTGTTTACTTTGTCGTTGAAATCCTCTCCATTTGGCAGCACATGTCTAGATCTCCATGGAAGTCAGTGCCACTATATGGTTAGTCCTCCATGACTATAAAATTTCATCGTAGCCATAAAAATAAGGTGGACCTATAAGACATATGCTAGCCCCTAGTGATCCTAGGCATCAAATGACTCCAACGGGCCATCTGTGGGTCTCGTAGCATCAGAGGATCTACCTTAGTCAACTGGTACTAGAACAGTGGCACCCATTCCAAGAAAAACGTCACTAGTATGGATCCAAAGTAAAATTGATTCAGATTCCCCGCCTTAGCTTTTGTCAGCTCGCATTTTATATTGATCTTCATGGCTTCTACCCACTTGAAGATCATCATTGTTGTACAGTTGATGGCATACAAAAATTTTGACTTGTTAGGTTCGTGCACTGCTTGGGACCTCGCCACTCTATTGATAGTCAACAGTAGTACTCTGAGTGTCAGATCTTGCATGGTGGCAATCTCAAACTTTCCGCTCTCGAATTTGAGGGCTTCAAGGCAATGTTTGGCAAGTAGCATGGATATGCTTGCCCCAATCAATCGTGACCCATATAGGTTGACTGGTTCCCCTCTCCGAGACATTCCTATGATAAAATATATGTCTAAAGTTTCTAACTCTAGCTCCTAGTCAACAATGATGAATATTTCCTGATTTATGTCCTAGAGACTAATAAGGTATCGAGGCAGCTCGGGTTGGGCCCACATCCCTGGTCTAAGAAAGAACTTAAGGAGCCCGCAGTTCATCAAAGAATTAAGGAAATTTGGATCATTCAGTGCCTCAGTGTGCACATCTTCATGCTCACATTCTTTCCAGTTTACCATTTTCGACAATTCTTTCCTGCAAAAACCATATATTCAAGTCAATAATCATTTTTGGCCAATTAAACTTGGATTTCAATGGTGGTTTTAAGAGGAAAATGATTTTATCCTTATTCACAGTGCCAACACACCTGTTTTAAAAGTAGTTGTGGCGACGACACGATAGGATGTTTTAATCGCCCTCGGCTGGCGCGACTCGATGCCTGAAACTCACACCGATTGAGGGAATTATTTTTTTTTTTTTACAAAACCTCCCTCAAAAATTTAAAAAAATGGATAAAAATAGGAATAAATAGTATGGAAATGGAGCTTACGGCTTTAGCTCTTACCTTTAACTAGAGGCTTGGTGAATGACCTCCCGGATCTCCTGCAATCTGCTCTGGAACAATTAGGGCAAAAGTGGGTGAAAGGTTTTTCACAACAAGGTAAAATGGTAAATGGTAAAAAATATTTACTTTTCCTCCCTTTTATTCAGTTTTTCATGAAATATTAGGTTTTGTAAATGTTTTGACCTATTTTTCCTCAAGAATTGGATAATGCACTTTCCTTTTTGCACAACGACAGGAGATGGATGTTCGACAATGATGCCGAGTCATGTTTCAACTCTTTTCTCGACTCATAAAACTCATATGAAAAGATTGCTGAGTATTTTCCCCTTTTGACTCGTAAAAGAGAATAAAATGGGGGGGATCTACTTTCAAGCTCTTTTTCAACCCTTTAAACATGAAAATATAGCCGAGCCCTTATCGTTTAGAACTTGTTAGCGGATGCGAAACATCGTGCACCCAGTATAGGTTTACCCCTTTTTTGGGTTGGGATGCACTATTTACGAAAAAGGTACTCCTTGACTGAAATGGTCAAGAGGTTCTCTCAAGTATTTTTTTCTACCTTTTCCGGATCGAGAAACACAAATGTACGAAAAGGGACCATGTGGAGTTTTTCTTTTCCGTGTCTTTTTCAAACTCTCTAAACATGGAAAAGATACCAAGTTACACCTTTTTCAGACTCGTTAAAATATTAAATGACATTGGATTCATCACCATGAGGGACATGAGCTTCTCCTTCCTAATGCTCGTTAAACTTACCAGGTCAGATTCGTTCGAACGATGAACCTACAATGCAAGCATATGCTATCCCCTTCAAGCTTGCGATTAAAAAATAATTGGGGTGCTTGCCAGAAATGGTGGGGGAAAAATTGGAAATCTAATCAGTTGTGTCGGCAACTCACTCTTGAACATGACACTTTCTGCTTTGCGTTGGGATGGGATATCCTACTTTGTATCATTGACCTCCCTAGGCTAGGCCATTTGTTTTTTCCTTCCATTTGATCTCTACCACGTCATCATGACCACCGATCCTGTGGATCCAAAAGTTGCCAAACTTCTAGTCGCGTCACTGATATGTTCAAGAGTTGTCCTTCTACAGTTATACTTACCTCTGATTCTCTGTGTCATCCAAAATCATTTTACATCCCTTTGTCTCGTGTCAATGATGTGGGATACATTATGGCCCTCCTTTGACATGGTCACTTCCTATCGACTTCAGCTCACTTCACTGATTACCTCCGTTCCTGTTAGCATCAACCTGAAGGCAACTGTCAGCAGGTGGTCTTGACAGTTATGGATGAGATGGTTGATTATTCCGTTGATCCTTCGGAGGATGTGCCCATTTGGACACACCCCAGGACCACATCGGTGGATTACTTTACCTTCGAAAGCAAGCTCTCCAATGAAGTTGATGTTATTCCGCCTATCTCCCGCTCCCGCATACCTTCTGTGACATTGCCTGAGATGCCTCATCGCATCCGGACTTCATCTCCCAGCCACTCTCTCCACGTACTTTGGCTTTTGCAGATCCTTTGACAAACCCTAGCGAAAAAACCCTTGAAGCAGTTCCAATATCAAACCCTCCTTTGTCCGCCTCCTGTATACCCTTGGTCGATCGCCTTTTGGTCTCTACTGCACAGGAACCCATCTCATCTGCTCCCCTAATCATTGAGGTTCCCCCTCTAGGAAATTTCACAAGAATCGTTCCCATCCCAGGTATTTTTGCTTTCGTTTCATTGACGGTTGCTACGGGACCTAGGGCATCCCCTCCATCGTCGACTACACATCCTGCCTCAGCACCAAAGACTTCTTCTGCTAAATTGTTTGAGGTTTTTAAGAAGAATTGGTGCTTGAAGCTCTGGAATTGTGAGGTATTCCTAAAACTCACCGAGGACACTCAATTAATAGAATCCATGGATATCGTAGAGAAAGTGCTTGTTGGTCGGGTTCACGGTAGACATTTCAGTGTGGAAAAGCTTCAACAATGGACCTCGGAGGTCTAGGGTCATCACTTGAAAGATCCCCCAAAGGTTCAAAAATTCATTAAAGGTTGGTTTTCTCTCCAGTTCAACATCTTGCACACACCAACTAGGTACTTTCTATAGTCTGGCACATTGATCAAGCACCAGTTTTTATCAGAAAGATGGATGCCTATGTTTGACCTGGAATAGGAGAGGGTTGATGTTGGACCCATATGGGTACACCTTCTAGGGCTACCTCTACATTTCTGGATGAAGGATGTTTTCAAGCAGATTGGAAATGCCATTGGTACCTACCTCACATATGATGACTCTTTTCAAAGTACGAGGCGCATGGCTTTTTCCAGGATTCTGGTTCACCTGGATCTCTCCAATGGCCTTTTGGAGCACATTAACATTCAGTGGAGGAATGTAGCAAGGAGGCAGATACTAGATTATGAGGGTGTCCCTTTTAGATGCAGATGATGTCACAAGGGGGTCACTTGTATAAATATTGTCCACTTAACGACAAGGGCTTCAAAAAGAGCCCGATTAAGGAACCAATGGCATAGGAATCCCCAATTCAGGAGGAGCAGCCTCAGAATACGGAGCCTACAGAAGGGATGGCCGAGATGCATACAGCCTTGACAAACAATGCTACGGACCCACCATTGACCACTCTAAAGAAGCATGGCAGACCTCCCCATTGAACTTGTCCCTCGCCTCCAGCATGAACTTGGGTGACCTTCGGTGACTCGTATTCTCAGGGGAGCGGAACGGGGTTGCTGATAGCTTATCCAAAGAAGTTGCGATCGAGAAGCCTGGCATCTAGATGATCCAGGAACTGTGCGATGGAGATCACTATCAATACTACAACCGACCGTTTATGGATATAATTACATAATTTCCTGTTGGCATATGAACATTATTATTTTGTGTATATATTTATCGCATGAAGGACTTCTCAATTTTTATATATTGTAGTTTTTACAGTTTTATATATATTGTTGCCTCCCTGAGTGGATCAAGGCAACAATTTTTTGATCATTGTTGATGATGACAGTCATGTCTTGGATTGGATCTGAATATGCATTTATGCATCTACAAAATGTAATTTCTTTTTGTTAATGAAATTATGATTTTTCCCAGAGGAAAAAAATTAAGATATTTTTAACTTAATTGTAAATTTTGTATATTGTAATTTTTTAATTATAAAAGATGTTTAAAGTATGAAAACTTCTAATGGTTAAATGAATATGATGCAAGTCTATTATACCTATAAATATTTTGAATAAAAAAATTATAATATCAATGAATATCTTTTATTTTAATTATAAATTCTGTGCATTGAATTTTAAATTATAAAAATATTTAGATATAAAAAATTGTCATATTAATGAATATGAAATTTAAAATATTTATATTTCAAATATTAATTTTGTATTGTATTTTTAAAAAATTTTTTAAAATATTTAATAAAAAAATTGTATATTAATGAAAGTGAAATTTAATATGATTCCTTTTTTGGAAGGACTCTGGGGTGGGAGAGAGCTAGGGTTTGCAGCAAAAGTTAAGCGTTGGGCACCATGGAGAGGCGAGAGGGGGGGAGTTCCACTCCCTCCTACAATTAGGCAGTTTCCAATCGATTCAAGAAACCTCTTAAGGCTAAAACTGGAATTTTAGGAGGGAAATAGGACAATAGAGGTACACAGGGGTAAGAAAATACACAAGAAGAAGTCAAAAGAGAAAATTGAATAGAAGGAGAAAATCAGAGTGCGGACACTAGAAATCGAAGTAGACCATGTAAGCCTAAGGAAACCATCACACCCAGAGTGGTGTTAAGTGATCCAACACTACAGGCGCATAGGGAACACATGGCGACTTACACAGTCATTTGTAAATTCATGGGGTTGTGGCCAATGGGGAAGGCTTTACAGGCATGGATAATGAATCATTGGAAACCTAAGGGGGATACAGATTTGCACCTTGGATCAAAGGGTTTCTTCACTATAGTTTTTACAAACATTGAGGATAAAGACAGGGTGTTTGAAGGAGGGCCCTACTTCTATGTTGTTGTAGGCCTCTATATGTGGCCTTGGGTGATGAATTTTGTCCAGGAGCATGAGACATTCACTTCGGTCCAGGTTTGGGTAAGGCTCTACTCCTTACCACTAGATTATTAGTAGCTAGAATCATTAAAAGCAATAGGAAATAAACTAGGGCACTTTGTAAAAATAGAGGCCACTAGGCGGGGAAAGTATACCTCCTTTGCCCGTATATGCATAGAGATGGACCTCTCTGGAGCTCTACCGGATGAAGTAATTCTTGAAGTTTTTGATGAATAATGGGTAAAAGCGGTGGGCTATGAGCATGTTCCTTTCAGATGCCGTAAATGCCATGAACATGGGCATCTATTCAGGGATTGCCCCTTAAACAAAATGGAAAGTAGAACTAAAGCTAACTTAGGGAAATAAACTGAAAGCTTTAACAAAGTGGGAAATAGAGGTAAAGGAGGGAGAAAGTACCAAAAGAAAGTCAACGAGGAAAAGCAGCCAAGTCAGAAAAGGTACAAGGTACTAGACACGATAAAGCAAATCAGATTCTGGAGGATAGCCCTGTGGAGAAGGAAAAGGAAGAGAGTATGGAGGACACACATGACAGCAACGAACAAAAGGAGGATCTGCTGAACACTATGGAACTTGATAGGGACCAAGGGATGACCCCGAGCGAGGTGGGAACACAGGATCATGAACTACAGGATATTCTTGATAGGGAGCATCTAGATCTGGAAAAGTTCCTGAAGTAGGGAACCACTAAAGGAATGGATTCGCTACCACAAGAGGAGTTCAATAGAGTGCAACAACTATTCCTATGAAGAACTCAGACAAAAGGTTTGGGAGTAAAAAAAAACCATGATAGTCAGGACAACAAAGGGGTGAAAACAATGAAGGCATCATCAAGACTAGCTCCAAGGAACCCAGGCAGGAAAAGAGGTAGGAAAAAAGAGAACAAGCCGCTGATAGAGTGTGGAAAACTCATGATCGATTCAGGTAAGATGAAATACCTAGCCAGTTACTCATTTACAAATCTTTCTTAATGAATCTCACAACATAGAATATTAGCACTGGTCTAGGGAGTAAAAGGAAACAAAGGAATCTTAGCAATAGAATGAAAGAAGAAAAACCAGATATCATTTTCATCTAGGAAATTAAATGTTCAGTAGAAAAAATAAGAGAAATACACAGCAAATGGCTAATTAAATATGAATATCTAGAAGTTAAAGCAGAAAAACAGTAGGAGAAATTCTCACACTTTGGAACCCTCAGAAACTAGGAATCTTAGATGCTGAAGCATCTAGGAACTACTTATCGGTGGTTATTCAACCTTTGGGGGACAAGGAAGTTTATTTAATGACAAAATTTTATGGTCCACAGAAGCTTGAAGACAAACTAAGGATTCTTACTTCACTAGAGGATCTAAGAGATAGACATTCGGGCATCGCCTAGATTTTGGGAGGGGACTTTAATATGATCAGGTCCCTGTCAAAAAAAAGGTGGAACCAGATCACTAGATAGAGACTCCATAGTTTTTCAGAATTTTATTAACAATATGAGGCTAGTAGACACAGAGACAAGTAATGGCATCTTTACCTAGAACAAAAAAAGGTGAGGAGAGTCACAGGTGGCCTCAAAACTAGACAGATTTATTATCTCGGAGGACCTTATCCTAACAAGCCTTGACTTGTCAGCGATGATACTCCCTTTTGGTGGCTCAGATCATTGGCTTGTTCAACTTGAAGCATCCTTTATAGGAACTCCAAGAAACAGATCTTTCAGGTTTGAACACATTTGGCTCACCCATCTGGACTTTATTAGCAATATTGAAAAATGGTGGACAGAGGATATGCAAGTTCAGGGAACTAAATGTTCCTCCTACATAAAATATTGAAACATATCAAAATCAGGCTGAAAGATTGGAATAAGAAGGAGTTTTGCAACATTTTTTAAGCCAAAAAAGTGGTTGAAAGGAAGCTACATGAAATTAACCAGATCCTCATTACAGATGGCTTTCGCAGGGAAAGAAAGGAACAAGCTGACTACCATCAACGGGAATGGGAAGAATTATGCAAACAAGAGGAGATATTCTGGAAATAGAAATCAAGGGTACAATGGTAAAGGAAGGAGAAAGGAACACAAGGTTTTTTTCACAAATCTACCATGGATCACAGGTGTCATAACAGGATCTCAAAAATCAAAGATTCTCAAGGAAATCAACTCAATACCCACAAAGAAATAGAAGCTACGTTGGTTCCACATTTCCAAGGCATAGCAGAGGAACCTCTCTTAGATGGATCACAATTAATCAATGACTTTACGAAGCACATTCCTAAGATTGTGACAAGAGAAGAAAATTATAATCTAAATAGGCCTGTGAATGAAGAGGAGGTCAAAAAAGTCATCAAGTAAATGCAAAATGGGAAGGCACCAGGTCCGGAGGGTTTTAATATTGACTTCTTTAAAGCATGTTGGGGAATAATCAAGCAGGATATCCTCAATGTGGTGGAGGACTCTAGGAGAAATAGAACTGTTTTGAAGGCGCTCAATACCTCTTTCATATCCTTAATTCTAAAACACGATAATGCTATGGCACCAGACATATTCAAACCAATAGCATTATGCAATGTGGTGTACAAAATAATTTCCAAAATAATTGCCAACAGGCTTAAACCCCTTCTTCCAACTCTCATATCTGAGGAACAAATTGGGTATGTGGAAGGCAGACAAATTCTCAACAATATCATTCAAGCACACGAGGTGGTTCACTCACTTATAAGCAATATGTAGGTGGGAATGATTATGCAACTTGACCTAGAAAAGGCTTATGATAAGCTAAGTTGGGCTTACGTAAGGAGAGTTCTTGTAGCATATGGATTTGACCATAACTGGGTAAGATGGGTAATGGCCCTTGTAACTACCTCTAGTTTTTCAATCCTGTTAAATGGTTCACCATCCAAGTCCTTTAATCCCACGAGAGGTCTCAGATAAGGAGATCCTCTCTCACCCTTCCTCTTCATTCTCATGATGGAAGGGCTAGGCAAAGCTATCAAATCTGCCAAAGCTGAAGGCAAAATCCAAGGTCTCAAACTCACCATGACCAGAGATGCTTTGACCCATCAACAATTTGTGGATGATAATATGCTACAGGGTATACCTATAGTCAGGGAAGCTCTAGCCTACAAACAAATCCCGAAAGACTTTGCAATGGCTGCGGGCATAGAGGTAAGCCTTACCAAATCAAAGATTTTCTTTTTTAATACTAACATTGCTATTTAGAGAAATATATCCAGAATTCTAGGATTTCAAAGAGAAATGCTACCATCCAAATATTTGGGAGTACCACTAACAAACAAACCTCTAAGCAAGACAGTTTGGGATCCTGTGATTAATAAGCTATAGGACAAAATACGAAAATGGACAAGTAGGTCTTTAAACTTAGCAGGACGACTAGTGCTCACAAAAGTTGTCTTACAAACTATCCCCATCTTCATGTTTTTAGCCCTTCCAGCTCCTAAAGGAGTTATGAAACTATGTAGAAATATCCAAAGAGATTTTCTTTGGGGAAAAGGGGAAGAGAAAAAAAATGGGCCTTGGTAGCCTAGGAAAAAAATCCATAAACCTAAGACTCATGGAGGCTTGGGACTGGATGATCCTGAAATGCTAAACAAAGTTTTGGGGGAAAAACTATGGTGGAGATGGCTAAAAGATTCAGCTTCCCCTTGGGCCCAAATTTGAAAACAGAAATATGCAAACAATTGGTAAGACAGGGATCACATTAGAATGTCTGGGATCATCAAAGGCTCCCACATTTGGAACAATGCTTGGGAGAATAGATCCATTATTTAGAAACACAGTTTCTGGGAAATTAGAGATGGAAACCTTGCATGGTTTTGGGAGGATAAGTGGAAACATGAACCTATATTGTTAAGAGAAGAATTTGCAAGTCTCAAGAATGATACTAACAACAAAAGGTTACTCAGAGTAAATGACTTCTGGGATTAGAAATAAGCGAGGGAAAATGGAGGATAGGGAAGAACCTGGTATACAATGATGACTCCCCCTTGAAAGCACAGACAAAAGCTCTAACAACCATCCTTGAACAGAGAAAGATTCTAAGATCAGTAGATTTAGACCAGCTGAGATGGGGCAATAACAATGAAGGCACCTTTAACCTCAAAGAATCCAAGCTCATAGCCCTTGGGCTTGACTTTCCAAACCCTGATTAGGTATGGAAGGACCTATGGCAGAACCAAAGCTGGATGAAGATCAAACTATTCATGTGGTTAGTGCAGCATAAAAAAATTCTAACCTGGGAAAACCTTAGGAAAAGAGGGGTAGCTGGTCCATCTAAATGATAGCTGTGTGAATTACAAGAAGAAACTACAGATCACCTTCTCAACCTATACCCATTCACATCCACATTGTGGAATTGGATTGCTTCAATATTCAGACAAACAGACAGGGACATGGGTAGCATTACCAGCACCTTAAAGAAGTGGAGGAAAAATTTCTCTGATAATGAAATAGTCAACAAAGCTTGGGCTTTAGCTCCAAGTTTTCTAATCTGGGATGTCTGGAAAGAATGCAACAACAGAATATTCAAAAACAGGAAAGGTTCTTCCCAGAGCATCATGGCACAAATTTTAAGACAGCTCAATGAGACGGTAGGAACCCTCATTAAAAACCCCCATGAGAACCAACCTAAAGATACTAATGTGCAGATACTAATACAGTTGGGTCTGCAGGGGCTTATCCTAAAGGGAAAAAACAAAAATACAAATCACATAATTGCTGATAAGGATTTCTGGCAACCTCCCCCTTAAGGTTTTATGAAATGCAATATAGATGGGGCCTCAAAAGGAAACCCGGGCATGGCTGGTTATGGAGGAGTGATAAGGGATGAAAAGGGTTGTATAGAAATCATCTTTCACAGTAATTTGGGGAAAGCCACAAACAATATGGCAGGTCTCATGGCCCTTGAGCAATGCTTAGAAATCCCGAGGGACTCAAATCTTCATAACATTATAATTGAAGCTAATTCTGAATTGATTATTAATTCGATCAAGAAAATTTGCTATGGCTCAGCTCCAGAAAATGTTTCAAGACATTAGAGGCTTCTGCAAGTCTATCAAAGGATTCAATTCCACCTGCAGAACATGAGAACCCTGAGTTTCACTCATGTGCACTGAACATCCAACAAATTAGCAGACATCTTAGCTAATTAAGGTGTACTCTGTGCTAAAAGCAACAATGAATATAAATGGATAGAGAGCCCCCAAGGTAGATTGAGGGAAGAGTGTCTAAGACAGGCGAACGTGGACCGGGAACTTTATCAGAGCAAGGGATACTAGCAGGTTGTAGACTTCTAGAAACAATTGATTTTTAGTCCACATGAAGCAGTAGTTCAGGGATATAAATGAAAAGAATTGTCGGTCCTTAGGCCGGAATATGTGCCGAGAACTCTACAAACCCAAGGCTCTCGGGTAGGTTTCAATTGACAGCACAAGTATTTACATGAATTTGAATTATACTACAGATCGCCTTTTCATTGGCTATGCAGGGAGCTTGGTTAAAGTGCAAGCAGATAGGAGAAATAGCAACAATCTTATCAATTTCATGTGGCAAATAGCAAGTTGCTTACCAAGCCAAATGGACCCGAAATCAACTTTAACAGTAGCTTTATTAGGCTTCGGGTTCGAGAGTAGTGTTAAACATCGGGGAAGTTACTCACCTTGGTGTGATTCGCTTGAATCTAGTGTATTTCGGGCGGACTACATGCACGAGGGTTATCAGCCAAAATAGACCCAACATTTTTATAGAGCGGTCTCTTAATGCTTATTGGGTCCGATTCAAGAGTTAAAGGGTGTGCTTGTTAGTGGTCCGATATTGTTCTTGACTGTTAGATCACTGATGATAGATTGAATGGTTTGGGCATTCAATTATCTTTTGTGGTTTTGATGTCATGTTTTTGTGGGCCCTGAGCTCGGTTAGTCGGCCTTAGGCTCGGTTTCCTAAACTATATGTGGCCCACATCTCATTTGTACATTTTGTAATTTTGTTTTATTATCTTTTTAAATAGAAAATCCGATGCTTAATTCAAAAAAAAGAAAATGAAATTTAATATATTTTTATTACAGTTATAAATTGTGTATTGTATTTTTTAAATTATGAAAATAAATTAAATACAAAACATTATATATTTAATGAATATACTAAAAAAATAACATCGTGTTAATTTAAAATATTTTTATTTCTATGGTGAAATATTTGTATTTAATAGGATTGTAAATTTTACTTCATATTCAACTATCCGTATTGACTATCCGTATTGACTAGGATATTAAAAACCAATGTGTTTTTTAACATGTTAGATATTTAATAATATTCATAAGAATATAAGCTTATAAGGATGATCCACTATCATGTTTCATATGATTTAGGACTGTTTTTTAAAGACACATGAAGACTAATATATGTTGCTATGGACCTGATGAAATGTTTTTTTTGCTCTTTTGTTTATGTACTAGATATCAACAATATAATAATAACCAAATTTTTTTTTCCCTTGAACCTAAACTCAAAAATCAACCTATACAAAATTTTAATATATATTGATTGTTAATTTTAATATATATTGATTGTAAATTCAGTATATCAACTAATTTTACTCTCCTCTTTATTATTATCAACTATCAACATAAATTCAAAAATCAATTTATAAAAAATCAACTGTTAACTAAAATAATGTTTTATTTTCTAGGTACCTGGCAGTGATCCAGGGGCGAGACTCCATTGGTAAGTGTTATTTTCTGTAATCAATTATTCTGGCAGAGTTCAAGATTTAGCCTAGTGTTACTCGCTAAAGTTAAAACATCTTTTCCCACCTTCTGGAAAAAGATAAGATAGCGTCGAAGCTCCAAGCGTGCACGGCACGGAAAGCAAGATCATCCACTAATTTCTTGGAGTTAAAGATTAGCGCCAAAAGGATACCAATAAACAATCATCAAAATGCGTTTAACTCATTCCCACCTCAATTTGGTGGCCACTGGGACGCTGATAATGGATGCTGACTATAACAGTTTTAGCATAAACTAAATTAAATATTATTCATTGGGTAATCATACCATTAATATTAATAATTTTATGAATAATATTTATTAATAAAGTTATAAAGCGGTATAAAAAGTTTAATATACAAATTAATTATTAATTAAACATATTATATCTCTCGTTTTAGTAATATACTTTAATAATATTTTTTATATTACTTTAATAATATTTTTTTCTAGATCTTTTATTTTTTGTCCAATCCTTTCTAGTGGGTATTCCGACCCTTTTTTTATTTTATTTTTTTGTCCCTCTAAGAATTATTTTAATCTTGTTAATTTTATGACCAAACCATTAATATTAATATTCTATTCGTTAATAGGGACGAAAATGGCTATATAAGTTTTAATTAATTATTTTATTAATCCACTCATTATAATTTCTTAGTTTTTAATAATTTTTAATTTGTTAATTTAATCTAGTTAATTCTTGGGGATTTGAATTGGACCAAACCATTAATATTGATATTTTATATAATTTATTAATGGCGTTATAAAGAGCTTTTATTAATCAACTTATTGTAAGAAGTTAGATATAAAAATTTAAGTAACCTTTTTTATTTTAATCACATATCAATAATAATGTTATTTTTACTTTTATTTTTTCCCAAACCACTTTGTTTTTATTTGCATATAGTAAATGAAAAATCCATAAGGAGAAACAATCATTTCTATTTGTCCATAACAAATGCAAAATCCATGAGACTATAAAAGTATCAATCATGGTATATATCACAAATATACAATTACACAGAAGATCTCCATTATATAACAATGGAGGAGGTCCAATGTTTCTCAAAGATAATCCCTATGTGAGCTTACAACACACTATAGCTAGCTCATCAAGAAAAAAAAACATTGGAAAAGAGAACTTCCCCATTAAGCAAAATGTAGGGAGTAACATAACCAAAAAAATGGGTTTGAGAATGAGGCATAATAAGGTACCCAAGTACAAACTCTTATAACTAGAGAAAAGGAGAAAAACCCAAAGGAAAAAAAATTCTTGTTCAAATGAAAAAAAGATGGCAGTGCATAGATAAGCATGGAGCTGAAATTGTAGATCCCACAATGATCCATTAAATGGCAAGAATAAAGGTCCACTTCAATTAGGAAGTATGAAAAGTTGAAGTATCAAAACTGTGAATATGAAAGCCATGAAATGTCAATAAGGATGGTTTATCTTTGAAGTATAAAATATTGTAGAGGCACAAGAGTAGAAAGCATTGTCAACTTCCCTAGAAATGTGTCAGAGAAAATAGGCACTAGTAAAGAAACATGACAAAGGCTTCAAACAGAAGCAACACCATCAACCAACAAATGAACAATGAGGATTTTCAATATGGAAAAATGAGCTCAAACATAGTATAACAACAATCATGAAGGTGTATTAACATCATCACCATCACAAAGAAGAAAATACTAGAAATGCAGTCAACATAGCAAAAAGAAAAATATTTATCATCATCAAACTCCCCCCTGAAACACAACCATGAGAGGAGCAGGAATTAATAGTCTTTGTCATCAATAAATCCCCCATTAAACAGAACTGAGGGAGAAACAACAATAAACAACTAATAAGAGGAACTCTATATGACTGCACAATAGATGAGACAATATAGTACGAATTCTACAAACATCTCTTCAAATTATTCCAAGAATATTCATCAATCAAGCCACAATGGGCGTTGATGATCAAAACTAGTCTATGACTAATCCCTTCATGTCTCTTTCAGAATGATATGAATGTAGGGATACAATGTGACCAAGAATGTCGATGCCTATGTGATTTCTTCTTATCTTTATGAGGTTGTTGATATGGCTTACTTCTTTTGTTCCGCCAACTCAAAGCTAGGTGCAACAACACTATCATCTAGAATGACATTAGTAGCCATGTCATCGATATGTTTATCGCAATCAACATGAACATTTTCTTCCAACACCTCACCTAAATTCCTTTAACAACAAATGACACCTCTCTAGTCTCAATAAAGTTGAATGTAGGTAATGAGGTTGTAAAAGGATCATTTCAAAGAGCTGCACTTGATGTATGCACTATAGGGCTAATATGAACATCGATGCTTTGTGTATTCTTCCCAAGTTGTCCTCCAATATATCCCATTTTGATAAGAAATTGAGACCCAATAATGGTGGTGTATTTTTCAAAGTTAGGTGAAACAAAAACACCATTATCAACATCATTAGGTGAGCTTACAACTCAAAAATAACATTCTCCTTCTGAGCATTGTGAAGGAAATTAAAATCAAGCTCAGCGTGTTTCTTGTACTCTTGCAAGTGCTGAATGACCTCATCCTTCTCAATCAACTGGTGTGATAAGGAATCATAATCTTTTTTTGTAGTTTGATATCAATCCAATAATTTATTTTTCTCTGCCTGAAGAGGGCCTTCTTGTTCATGAAATAATTCCCTTTAGGATTTTAAATAGCAAATCTCCATAGTTGAATGATTATTTTTCTCCTCTATTGTGCAAATTTTTGTCTTCAAATTTGATTTTTTGAGTCAGAAAACAACAAATTTCTTCTTCAAATCATTAAGGAGGTCAATCTTTTCCTAAAACTCATTTGCAATATTCTAGAAATATATTCCCATGCTTGACTCTAGATTGTCAATATTTATGATTTTCTCAATGAGAGTGCTTTGGAAGTGATTCTTAAGTGTAACATTTTCTTTTTGCAAGACAACAACAATGGATTGAAGATGAAGAAATTTGTTTCCTTCTTATCACGAAGTTTCTATAATATTTTAACCATTATGATAAATTGCTCAAAACACCATAGGATGAACAAAGAAAACAACTACAACCATTTCCCTTGCTAGGTATCCCAACTAATCAACATGTTTTCCAAATAAAAATGGTAACAAATATTTTCCACTAGCATTGAATGAGTAGAATATTTTCTCCAAAAGTACACCTCCTTTCACATTTGTGGCCACAATTATCGATGGATGTCTTAAACATAAACTTAAGTGAAGCTAAGCCACGTCCCAACAATGATGGTGCATTATAACATTTTAAGGAAGAAAAAATATGGATCTGAATACTACCATCAACCAAATTTTCCACTCAGATATAAAATGTAAATGGTTGAAATGAAATGATAGTGGTGAAGGTATATTCTAAAAAAAAATCATCCCCCAAACTAAATCATTTTTAAATGACTACTCCTTGTAGATTTTTTTTTGCTTCTTGAAAATAATATTCCTTCATTGAATTGGTGAAAAAGATAGCCCACCAATACACATGCTCCAACAAAATGCATTACCACTTTTAATAATGCATTGAACTAGTGAAACTTAAGACTGTGCCAACTAAACCCAAAACTCTAATTCAATAGTCCCCTCTTTTTATGGATTCAAAGTTTGAATGACACACAAGCTTCACTCAAAGAACTCATATTATTAATGTGGATATAGGAAAAATTACCCACACTTTCTTTTGACAAATTGAATGTAGTTTCAATCTTTGACTTTGCACCATAAATCAACATAGTAAAAACCCGAAATTACCATAGTGAAAAGTCTAACTACTTTCCTCCATCTCCAAAGAAATCAAAAACTATGATATATCACTTACTTGCTAACATACCTTCAAGCCATTGGTAATAATCGGGTTGGAAGAGGCATTTTATAAAGCTCAAGGTACCACATGTAGATCAACCATTAATGCACAGACATAGGTCTAAGATGGGGTGGATGTATACTTTGTCCCACATTAAAATAAATAAATAAAATCCACAAGCGAGGCTATGCAAGCAAAGATTCCAAGTACACACAATCTATGGATGTAGAACCATGGATCCTAAAAGTCACAAAGCTAACTCCTAGATGTCTCAAAAATGTGAGAAGAGATTTGTAACTTGCTTTGGTACCATCTCAAATAGATCTATTTAAACTTGGCAACCAAAGTGGGAAAAAACCAAATAAGCAATCATGGAGGAAATAACTCAAAAAAATTGGATCAACTACCTTTACACAAAGAAAAAGATAATTATATATAAAATCATGTCACTCAAGCAGATTTATGGATCTGGAATAAAAATATATATTTGCAAGACCCCATTAAAATAAATAAATAAATAAATAAAAGTTCAACGGGGTAGGAAACACCCACTCTGATACCATGTAAGAGAATAAAATACTCGTGTTGCAACTGTAAAATTGCCTAAAATACCTCCATTATATAACAATAGAAATGGCCCAATGTCAGTTAAAGATAACGTAAGTCATTGGGTTCGACGAACAAAATTGATTAAATTCAAATTTCGTTGAATTTTATTCCTAGGTGAATTTATTTGATGAGGTTTGCAAATATCAAATTGAACACGAACAAGCTAAACATGAACATGGCCGATTTCATGATTTTTTCTAAAATTATATTGAAATTCATTTCATGTTCATTATGAAATCATGATAAACTCAAAGAGATGTGCAAAAAAAATAAAAAAATAATAAAGCCCTAAAGGTGAAAACCTACTTGCTTTTTAAAAATATATAGGTTTCATGTACTAAGGGAATGTTATCTTTGAATGTTAAACTTGATAATGAGGGAGAGACCAATATGAGTTAAGTTAGCTAGGAGGATTCTAGGAATTGGTCTATGATTGATCCTTTCATGTCTCTTCCATAATGATATGAATATAGGGCTACAATGTGACCAAGAATGTTGATGCCTAGGTTATTTCCTCTTATCCTTATGAGTTGTCAATATGGCTCACTTTTTCGTTTTGTAGAACCCAAATCTAGGTGCAACAACACTGTCATCTAGAATGAAATTGGTAGTCATTTCATTGATATGTTTATCACAATCAACAGGAGCATGTTCTTCTGACACCTCACTTAAATTCCTTTGATAACATAAGACACCTTTCGAGTCTCAAAAAAATTGGATGTAAATAATGAGGAAACAAAAGGACCATATCAAAGAGTTTCTCTTGATGTATGCATTGTAGGGTTAACAGGAAAATTGATTCTTTTTGTATTCTTCCCAAGTCATCCTCCGTATAACCCATTTTTCTAAGAAATTAAGACCTAACATTAGTGGCATATTTTTCAAAACTAGGTGAACCAAAAACACCATTATCAACATCATTAGGTGAGCTGAAAAATCAAAAATAACATTCCCCTTATCAGTGTTGTGAAGGAAACTAACTTCAAACTCGAGGTGTTTCTTGTACTCTTGCAAGTCTTGAATGACCTCTGTAACCACCCGTCCTAGATTCATCGGTCTGCTAGGGAAAGAATGAGATGATAGTTACTATGACATGGTCTAACCTCCGAGATCCACTTACGGAAATGGAGCTGACAAACTGACCACACATTGACATCCTATAGGGGCTACAAGCCACTCAGAGGCTGAAAAACCACCCCAAGTGGCCAAACCATGAGTTGTAACCCAAAAATTGAAATTCTCTCAATGCCCAGCCATAAGGAATATTGTAAGGCACCCCATAAAGTAATCATCTCTACCCTTATGTTTTCTCCCCTGCCACCACATGGAAATAGGATTGGAGGAGGCCTTAGGTAGCCAATTTCCATGAAGAAGACAATAGTTTTTAAGGCAACCTCATATGAATTAGAAAATTTTCCTTCAAACATAAGATCATTCTGAGCCCTCCAAGGTGCACTTTGAGCCCAAGACATAAGCCAGGCCACAATGGAAGAGTCATCTAGAGTGACAGAAACTGTGAGGAAAAGAGAAACCTCTAGCCAAACAACATAAGCAAAGGTACAATGTAAAGGTAAGTGAGAGGAGTCTTTGAGAAACCAAAAATTTAGATATACTCTTGATGTTATAGTAGTAGTGATTAAGTTTAATCTTGAACCTGACCTAAATTACTCTAACAAAATACAAATTCATCATAATAAAATAATAATAATTCGATATATCATAATATATAATATTACTCACTTAATTCATTATATTAATTTTTTTCAAAAATCCCATGAAGTATGATAAATTGAATTTTTAAATAGAAACAATAAATAAATTCACAGTTTCTCACATGTCATCATGACACTTGAGGATAAATTTAATTTATTTGATGAGAAGGTGTGTGATAGGTAAGAGTCTATCCCTTCTGCTCCTCAGAGGAAGATTCAGTAGGTGTTGGATCTTTGGTTGATGCCCTAGGAATCTCATTCAGTTCTGGTATGCAAGGGATGTGTCAGTTAATTATGTCCAGCCTAATGTCTTGTTTATGCGGCTAGAAGAGGATTTTCTCCAAATCCTGCTTGTAACTTGGCATACCTTGGAGTGTCACTATGATTCCCATAGAAATTTGTTCCATTACTTTACCTAATAAACTCTTCATTAACTAGTAGAGGTAAACAGTTTATTTAAACTATGTAATTCTTCCTTGGTCGTTGCTTGGATCCAGGACTAAAGTCCTCTAGTTGTCCATTCCTTCCTCTATCTCAGTGCCTTGTTTTATTTCCTCCTCTGACTCTTCTAAGAGTTTCTGGATTCCTTCATCCATCCCCTCATGGTAAGCCTTCGTCACTTCAGTGATAAGGCATTCTACCGAATTCCCGCCCCTTTGAGGTTCCGACATGCTTGGCTCATTAACTTTTCTAGGTGTCGGGCCTCTCCTTTTAGGTCGATCCATATCCAGATTTCCTGCACCCCGGTGACAACAACGGTTTGTTAAACCAACACAAAGCATTACAATATTGGCCCTTTTATGAATTGTTTTGCAAGCACTATGCACCACCCCCTATTTCTCCTCTCCTCTTGTTCTCTTAACCTTAGATCTAGGGTGGTCCATAGACCGAACCCAGTAATGGGGTGGTCCATAGACCGAGCCCACTATTGCTCCCCTTTGCCAAGCCCCATAACTTTCATTCACATGCAGGTTAGCCTTCCCTTCCCTAAGCCATTCTCACAGATCCCTCCTTCTCCTTAGAGTTTGCCAGGAAAAAATTCGGTCCCTTTCCCCCTCTGCCTAAGGAGTAGTAGCACTACCTGTTAGGTTCGCCCATTTAGCTTTCCAATCAGGGTCTTTGGCCTTGCCATCATCCCGAGAGGAATTATGGTTAAACCAACACTCGCTTTACGTGCAACGATAATGTCTGCTTCCTATGCATCTTATCAAATGCTCCCCCCTTCCCCCTTCTTCCATTTCATTGCCCGCCCCCATTTGCTTGCAAGAGTTAGCCTCACCCCATGTGTGGCTTAAAGAGCCCGGTATTTCCAAACCTATCAGCGTGAGATTACACCCCTGCTACGATAAGCGCTGCCCAACTGGAAAAGGATATGGATGTAGAACCAAGTAATTGCCAACAATTGCCTTCCCCATTGCCACCAAAAGTTCTCTACCCCCCAGGCCTTCTTCCTATTTACCCTCCTCTCACCCCACCAAACTCCATCCATAACATATTTACAGTGGAGGAGAGAGGCCGAATAACATACCCGGTTTTGATGGCGTTCTTCATTGAGCTTTGATGCATTGGTTCCGTATCCCTCCCAAGCCTCTGCAACACCACCTTCTGCCACAAGCAAGCACTCCAACAATGCTCGCTTACCTCCATCGCCTTCCTTTAATCCTCACTTCACCTACTATCTCACCACCTTTCCCACCACCCATCATGCATTCATGCCAAGGGTCATCGTACCCATTGCCTTGAGCATGTGGGGGTCGATAGTACTATTTTCAAAGGTAAAGATCATTAATCAGACTAGGTTGTCCCAACTGTCGGCTCCTATCCCAATTGGGGCATCCTTAACGTATAATATTATTCATAGGGTAATATTAATCCTAGTGTTTAGTATAAATCCCTTGGGTTTATAATATTTATCCCTTTGGGTTTAATATTATTCCCTTGGATTTATAATCATTTGAGTTTTTAGTATTAATCCCTTGGGTTTATAATACCAATCCCTTCAGGTTACTAATCTAAAGGCTCATATTCCTAGGGTATAATAATATTCATAGAGCTTATAATTTTAATCTTTATGTTTAATATAAATCCATTGGGTTCGTGGTTCAACCATTGTGCAACATCACATTGTGAAAAATATTTTCTCAATAAGAAAATCAACCATGGTCTAACATTATGATAAAGATATTGTCTCCATATGAAAAACAACATATTGTACATTCTCAAGCCTCAATCTCCTCCCTTTCCTGTTGAGACTGCATAGTTCACATTTGATTTCCTATATTGCCTTCTTCAGCCCAGGAGCTACGCAATGTTTTTCTCCAGTGAGTGAGTTTCTACTTTAATCTTGATGAATGAATTGGTTTGTAGTTTTGAATGTTGTCTTTTCCATGAGTGCATCGTTTGATATGAATATTATAGATTTGTGAGCTCATATCTCTTTTATCAGTTGTCATCATCATGCCTCCAAAGAGATCAACCTAAGAAAAACAAATGAGAGAAACATCGGTGAAGTAGTTGAGAGTTTCCCTATCACCATGTGTATTCATTAAGAAAGATTTAGATATCACTTGGCATAAATTAAAGGATGAATTCATATCTACCATTCTCAAAGTAGATCTAGAGGACATGCGGATATACATAAATGTCCAGAAATCAAGCCTTCATAAGATTGGATGTAGTTTCCCTGTCTTCCCTTGTGTAGATATCATCAAGTGGATCTTGCTGCACATAGAAACAAAGCTAATGATCGTCAACAGTTTTAGTGGAAAATGACTTGCCTCATACATGGCACATGATTTTTAGCTTATGTATAACTTACCTTTGCCATAAGCATACATGGACTCTTAGTTTTATGTAGTCACCAAATATTTGAGAACTAAGAATCTCATCGAAGGTTGGGTGAAAGAGCCATCCTAATTTTTCCAGACACCCAACAAAAAATATAAGCACAAATCTCTTAGAAAGGTATTCGATTACTTCATAGTTGTATGCTTTTAGATCTATGCTCAGAAGAGTACTGAAACCTTCCCAAAAGGTTGGGCCTATTTTCTGTATCAGATTGTAAGTAAAGGGAAGGAATTCAACACGTCATATTTTTTTCCTAGTAGTTAAAGTTCCATGTGACAAATTCAATTAACCCTCTTAACGGTAAGAAAGCTAGGTTTTATATGTCTGGACACTTTTTGGATGGGATATGTGCTCAAAATTCTTTATCTGGCATGAGTTGGACTTGGACACCAAAGGAACCTACTGTTCATATCTATTGAAAAATTCTTTTAGAGTCTAGCTATAAAGGAGTCATGGAGAAGCTGGCTAAATACTTCCTCATAGTATTATACAAACTGATCTTCGAGGAAGAGACACCTTGCATGTCCCATGAGGATATGGACATAGTAGCAGAACTTGTTGATTAGTTTGCCTCACCTAATGGCACTTACCTCAAGATGTTTGGTTATCATAAGTCATCACACTTGTTACCGAGGTATGCCACTAATAAATTGTTCATGCAGGATATCTCTTACCATATTTCCATAGGCTTACCAACAATATTGTAAAGGAATAAGAAAGAACCATGTCCCACTTTCCCTTTGTAAGTGGGATTATATGAAATTAAGAATATGAAGGTTGTAGAGGCTAAAGGTGTTGAGCTGGAGAAATTCAAATTTGGGCTCATGGAGAATCACCCATGTGATCCTAGGAGTGTTTGTAATTATAATTTGTGAAAATATACATTTCAACTGGCTAAGTGGGACCTACTATAGACCTGGGGAGGAAAATATATTAAGAATTATTATAATGCTTCTAGGCCCCATGTACCAATCATCCAAGCAGGTCCTTCACATGTGCTCCATATTAGGAAGAAACTATGGAAGTATAAACATCACAGAAACATGACGTAGTTCCTGCAAATTCTAAGAGGAAGGTTGCATATAATCCAACAGAAGGCCGGAGATGCAAATTCGAAGTAGATCTAGGTATGCTGAAAGCGGCTATGGTAGTAGATAGATGGAGGAAGTAGAAAATGAAAGAAGAAGAAGAAGAACAAAGGCAGAAGGAAGAACACAACCAGAAACAAAAAGAGGAGAGGTATATGCAAGAAGAAGAAACGAGGAGAAAATAATTGGAAGAAATAATTCTAAAGCAAGATGAAGAAGAAAAGAAAAATCGACTACTTAAAGAAGAAAGCAAGCAACTGCAGGATAAAGAACTTTCCTAGGAAATTGAAGACTTGCTAGTGATTCAAGTCATGGAGGAAGATTTGGAGAAAAAAAGGTAGGATGTTTATCTCATGCATTGCACGAAACTGATCACCACTCAGCGACCCTCTCCTCCCACACAAGGGAAAGCTTGAGATGAGGAAGTGGAAATTGCTCCTCTCGATGAAGGTATGGTTATGGGTATCTACAACTTAACATATGATAAGGTTTATAATAAAATTGCTCAAGAAAGAAAGAAGCACTTTCCGGATGATCTCACGCATCCTAATTTTATTAAGGAAAAGGTGATCGTAATGGAAACCAGGAAGAATCTCGAAGAAACTACTAAAACCAACTTGGCCTTCATAGGAGCCTCTAAGTCAAATACAAAATATTTGATGGCTGAGAATAGAAAAATGGAAAAGAATATATAAGTTTCAAGGCAACAGATAGAGTAGCTCAAGGAAGAGGTTAATAAAGCAACCCCCACACAGATGTACATAGAATAACTTAAGGCATACTTGGTGAAGTATCAATATATGGAGAAACAATGAGGAACCTCTATGAGGAGTTAGTCACCATGCACAAAATTTTTTTATGCTTGCATGAAATTCGACTAAAATCAAGAGAGAATGTAAATTCTCTAAAGGTTTTTCATGAAAATATCATTGATGCACATGAGTGGGGAATGACGTATAGAGGTGCACCGCTTGAGTTGATAAAGAAGATACGACAACAAGCTGAGTTGGAAAAATTTGATTTTTACATTCTCATACAAGGAAACAAACAACTTGGCACCTTCAATACCAACATTATGTCCTCTTATGCATGGTTTTATAATAGTTTGGATTCTATGGTGAAATCTCATAAGGCCCCTTCCATCATCACACTCACAAAATCAAAAGGAAGAAATGCAGTGATACAGGATGTTGAAGAATTCTTGGACTAGTTCAAGCATATTGCTACCAAAGGGGACCTGGAAGTGAACAGACACAATATGTAGAAGTATATTTGTGGCCCTTCCAAGATCAACACCATTTTATTCTTGTTGAAGAAGGTTCACAAACTAGCTCCAAAATAGTATACCCAGACATAATGGACGCTAGAGTTCTCTTCCATCCTGACCCCTTCGTAAAGTTTGACCGAAGATCTATATGTTGAAGCTATGGAGCTATACTTCCCCAAACTCAAGTTTGATTTGTTGTTTTGTCTTATTAGGCATGTTTTATTGGATTCTACCTAATTTTATATTATATGAGTATTTTGTAATATTCT
Organism: Pinus taeda; assembly: GCA_000404065.3. Lineage (NCBI taxonomy): Eukaryota > Viridiplantae > Streptophyta > Pinopsida > Pinales > Pinaceae > Pinus > Pinus taeda. The sequence continues at coordinate 111,472 of APFE031341310.1, forward strand.
ATTTGAAATAAATTTGTAAGCGGAAGTCCAAGTGTCAATTATAGAATATGAAAGGTCATTAGTTAATAAAAAGACAAAATAAGTCAAAGAGTAATGAGGGAAGTCCAAGGGTAACTAAGGAACATGGATAATCATCTCATATGTTATCATTATACCCTCATAACATATGTAAAAGGATTTTGGCTTGGGATCGAAAGCCTGGAAGTATTGTTGAGAGCCCTGGCTTCTTTGTTTAGCATAGAAGGATTATCTTTCTTTGGAGAAGCAAGTGTTGGATTCATGTTCCACTATTAGGGCTAGTGTTTTCTCAATTGTAAATGAATGTCTAGAACTTTCAATTTTAATAAAAGCTCAGAGCCGACATGTCTTCATGCATATCTCATGGATGTAGTAGGACTATTCTTGTTATGTTTACAATATGTGTTATTTCATTTATGCTAACGCTTATGAAATATTTTGTTTACCTTAATATGAATCTTGTTGAATGCATATTGTTATGTTATTTCAATCATGGTTATATTGTGAACTATTTTACAGGTTAACTTGTGATTCTTTTACCACTTGTATGTCCCTTTTAAGCTAAGCACTGTTACATGCTTCTAAGGGTCCCACACTCTTCCCATTTGATGTGATGGAACTTCTCATGCATTATACTTGACTCTTCATAAATTTCATACACTTGTTTCTACCAAAGTCACATATACATCATTCTATGCATTTATTGCAACCGAGGCACACTATTAAAATCCACCATCTTGGAAAATGTCACTATTCCAGTTAGGGCTACTACTCAAAATGGTGTGGGGTATAACTGGGACTTCACATCAGGGAGATGTCCTACCCTGTTGGCGGCTTACATAACCATCAAGAACATGATCAACATAGAACAAATAATTCCTTCAAGGTGTTAGACATAGTATGCTCACAATTTAACAAGGAAAGGCTATAGGGTCCTAGTAAGAAAATCAAGGATTTGTGGTATGGTTGCTTCAAGATACTAGAAAAGGTGGGAGATAACACCTATATAATTAGTATACCCTCATAAATGTGCATTTCCTCAATTTCACATGTATATAATATGAAATAGTGTGAGCCTTCCATGTTAGACTAGGAAGAGGAACAAGTCCTATCCTCTGTAGAGAATTTGGCACCGGATACTTAGGAAGAGTTGAAAAAATATATGGTTTTTAGAAGAGGTACACAACTAAAAGTTAAATAAAACATGACATTTGGAAAATTAGGTTAAAATGAAAACATCTAGGCAAAGCTATATGATACACCGAAGAGAAGGTGGAGGAAAAATTCCCTCCCCTCATTTAGTAGAAGAATTTGGGGACAATAATCCTCACAAAATGGAGAGATATTATCTGAATTGTATCATTATAATCCTCCAAAGAGGGAGGGATATGATCTAAATTGTATCATTATAACTTTTTTCATCCATATCACTACTTTTAGAGTGGAAAATGTGGAGGAATTATCTCAGACGACTAATTTTACGAGTGAGACTGGCCAATTTGGAAAATTGGGCCCTGAAAACTTCTAGAATCATTTTGAGGCATAAATACAATTCTTTATATATATATATATATATATATATATATATATATATATATATATATATATATTTTTCTTTAGTACATCACCTTTTTTCCTATTATAAACACATATATATTTCCAACAATGCAAGAATTGGCTCAATCAAAGTCTGCATGCAAAAGTTATGTGACGTGAAACTTGACCTTTCTGTTTATTCCACTATAATTCAAGAGGATGCCATATCATTCCCCGTTATTAATGTAAAATAGTATATACACATGATTATGATGAATAAAACTCTGTAAGAGTCCATAATACTCTTTTTAAGAGTTGAAGTGGTCAATCCTGGCCGCTAGTAGGCTATTGGGTTATGTTATAACCCAACCACTGGGAGGAAAAGGGGTTTAGGGGTTCCATTCTTTTCAACTGCATTTTGTTCCATATATGAGAAACTTAGCTTGGAAGGATAGAGACATAGCACAAAAATAATATATTTGCATTATATTAGCCCACGAGCCATAGACCTTACTTCTTTGTTCTTGTAGTTATTTTCTGTTCAAAGAAAGAGAGAAGACCGACACAACCTTCTAGCTAGGTTTTCTCTAGAAAGGTTTTCCCAAATTATATCTTGTGTCCATCATGGTTTTTGAGTTTTAATTTCATTATTACATATTTTTTACATAATTTTAATTTGCATACATACACAATGCATGGTAAATTACATATCCAAATAGCTAAAGAGAAATAAACCCTCATAGTGTAGATTTCATTTTATTTTTTAAGTATAATGTTATCTGATAAGTTGTGATGAATTGTCTAGTGGAATATAGATGGAAATTCATGGATCAAGCACCCATACAAGAATTAAAATAAAAGAAAAAATCCCAAGAAAATAGGTTACAGAGATAGCTAGAACAATAATATGCCCCAAAAGGTGGCCATGGAACATTACATAGTGGTATCAGATCCCATGTTTACAAGAATTGGGCCATACAGGTCAAAATATGTTATAGGGAAAATTTCAAGATGTTGGGAAATGATTTGAAAAATTCACGTGAAATGGAGATGAATAGAATCCAACTTCATGGTGAAATTCCATGAGAATTGTGTATACACAAATAAATTTGATTATTATAAACTTGGAATTTATAGGGTGATGGGTGAATTTTACTTGTAGAAAAATATAAATTCATGTAGATAAAAAAATGTAGAAAATAAGTACTATGGATGGAAAAGGAAATCTTAAATTTAAATTTAAAAAATTGTGACATTAGTGGTGATGTGGAAATTCTAGCTAGCAACACTAGGTGGTGCCTGAGTGGCAGGTGGAGAAGGCCAAGTGGGAGACCAATGGAGCATATAGAAATCATCGACTGAATTAGGTGCATTAAAAGGATGTGTTTTTCATCACACGATTTTCATCACAACTATCGATCTCATGCAACACCAATCATTTGATCCATCGAGTGGTCTTTACCCTATTAACAAAGAAACAATTTTCTACCCGATGTGAATATATGTCATGTGTGTGATGATCATGAGTCATCCAATACAAAATTTGTGTCTGTGACATAACCTCCTTCCTCCATCTGCTTAGCCAAGTTGTTCAACATTGTACATATTTTCGCAGCTATATGTTATGCCTTGTCTCCCAGAATGAATGCATGCCATTATGCAGTTCTACGAATTTCTAACATTTCAAGCCATAGCCACAACATTGCGCCAACTGACAACATTCAACCGCAGGGGATGTTCTGTGCAAACAAGAATAGTTACTTTTGCTTAAAAATGCTCTGTTACTAGTCTTGTATGCACAAAGATGACAGGAGCACTAGATTAAATGACAAATAGGAAAAAAAACAAAAGTTAACTATGAAAGAAAAAGGAGGTTAGCTTGAAGAGAAGTTGTATACAGGAATATGACAAAAACACTACGTTAAACAACAAGGAGGGAAAAGAACAAAACTTAACTGTGAAAGCAAAAGGAGGTTAGCTTGAACAGTCAAAATTCCTTCCTCCAAAACCTTCTTTTGTAGGTGCAATATAGAGTCTGGAAATTTTGTGGTCAATGCCTTTATGAGGTACGTTGAATTACCTTATTCTTCTAATGGAAAAATAAGTTGAGTACCCAACCAAGTGGATTCCTTCAATAATGGAATTTTGCAGTTATGCCTGCTCATCATATCAAACACTTCTCTTTTACACTTCCTTTTGCAAAATCAAGAATACTACCAACTTTCAATTATACATGTTAAAGAATTGATATATTCTTTTGATATTTTTCAAACAAATATTTAGCCTGGTTTTCCATTTTTTATTCTAGATAATAAAAAATCCTCATCAGAGGAGCAAATGGTGTCCCTTGACAGTAGGAACTCATTCAGACTTTGATCCAAGGATATCTGTGTCCCAAAAGAATTCCGATGGAGGTATGTCATGTTGCAGGATAGAAAAATGTGGTTTATGAAATGCAAAAATATCTGAAGTAAATATCATGAATGCACACTTATAAGAGAGGTGCAATATAGAATCTCTAGCCCGAGTGTGGTGGGATGATCTATCAATTATTCTAGCCCAAGTGTGGTGGGGTGGTCTATCATTCTTCTAGCCCAAATGTGATGGGGTGATTTATCAATTCTTATTATAATGTTGCAACGAATCTATATTTGTGAATTGCCTGCAGTGAATATGGACACTAGGTTTAAACTCATTAAAGCACAAATCTGATTTGCATCCATCAAAACACAGGTTTATTATTCACCCCAAGGTTGGAAATATGTTGGCCAACCCCAAATTTTCTAACCTTATTGAATTCCATATCTCTTGCAGAATCCAAACCATGATCCTCAACCAAATATTGATGTTTCTGCAAACTAGGTTTGTCACATCACTATGTCTACGAACAATAATGGGGAAAACAAGGATTAAAAATGTTTTTACTAAATTTCCTCTAGTTAATCAACAAGAGGAGCTTACAACCAAAAAAACCTCTACATAAAGCAAGGAACTACATTAAACAAACAACTGGCAGAGAGAATCTACCCGTTTGACATATGCGTCACTTAATAGTTCCACTAAGTTTACAAGCAGTTTTGGATTTCTTCCATAAACAGTTTTGAAAGTAGTATGAACTATGGATTTGTATACACGGGAATCGTGGCAAACTTAGCTTCTAGGAAAGTGAGGTCCCATTGTGTCAGGTACCAAAACTATTCTGCAACAAATTTCTGAGGCTTCTGTTTATAACTTTATCACCATTGTTTGCCCATCATCTTGTGCATATTAACTGGAACTATGCACTAAATGTTTTTATCTAGATTTTGCAATATAGTCCTCCAAAATGATATAGACATTTAGTATGATAGTATCCTTGTCACTAAATATAGCTTTGGATAACTATGCAAGCACAAAACCTTCTTTGAAAAATAGGTCAACTATTTCCTTTGTTTTCCCATCATCTTGTGGATGTTAGGTGGAGCTAGGCATTAACTAAAGTCCTCCAAAATGGCATAGAATGTTAGTATGGCAATATCCCTGTCACTAATTGTAGTTTTAGATAGCTATGCAAGCACAAAAGCTTATTTGAAAGATAGTCCAATTATGTCCTCTGTTTTCCCATCATCTTGTGGATATGAGATGGAGCTATGAACTGAATCTTTTTATCTAACTTTTGCAATAAATTCCACCAAAATGACATAGAAAGTTAGTATGACGGTATCCTGTCACTAATTATAGCTTTGGATCACTATGCAAGCAAGAACACTTCTTGGAAAAATAGTTCAATTACTTTGCTTGCATCAATAATCTTTTTCATAGAGTGAATTGGTTCATTTTAGAAATCTGTTGGTAGTGACTATTTTTTTATCATTTCATTGTGTTCAAGACTTCCAAGCACAAAATCCATATTGATTTGAACCCTAGGCCTAACAACATTGGCAAAGGCATATATAGTCTTGTATCTGCAAATTTCCTTAGCAAACTGAATTCAACAACTTTGCAAAAGAAATCATTTGCATCATATGTATCCTTTGAGGCTTCAAAACTAACTACATCATTATTCATACTCACAAACTACATATCCCACTCAATGTACTAACTGCCACCATTGACTTTCCACTCCTATGTGGAACATAAAGGAATGGCTTTGCAAATATGTAATATGCCATGTGTTTGTAATGGAGTTGTTATAGAAGTTGTAGAAAAAGAACAAGAATTACATGGGGAAAAGTAAGAATATGAAAAGAAACAAGAAGACCCCTCATGTCTACCTATACAAGGTCTCAAACACCATGCCCATCTTTGTAAGTATTTCTTTGACTTTAAATTCTTGTTGTAGCTAAGGACGTTTAAAAGTAATCTAGGATGGAATTGCAAAAAAGTCTGTTGTAGCTACATACTTATCTATAAATATTACCCTCGGACCATTTTCTGAATTTTTATACCATTTTTCTAATTTAAAAAATCTATGGACCTCTCCTTGCACCTTTTGGGGCAATTGCTAATTAATTTAATTTACACGGTTTTAGTCAACATCCATTATTATCAGCATCCCAGTGCCCACCAAATTGGGGTGAGAATCAGTTAAAACGCAATTGATAATTGCTTATTGGTATCCTTTTGGTGCTAATCTCTATTCCAAGAGATTAGTGGATGATCTTGCTTGCCGTGCCGATCACCCAACTGCGCTCCTTCAACGCCAGCTTTCTTCAAGTTCATTGCGAGGATGGAGAATCCCTGCAACTCATCGTCCTCCGCACTCCGTGCGACTTCTCAGCCAAAGAATCTCTGCATCCCTCTCCATAGGAGCTTATAACGATCTTGCTTGCCGTGCCGTGCACGTTTTGAGCTTTGACTCTATCGTATCCATGATGGTCCACAGCGTGCACGTTTTGAGCTTCGACGCTATCTTATCCTTCATGGCCCACACCCAACAGATTGCCTGTTGTAATGTTCACGTGGGAAAGCATGTTTTAACTTACGGAGTAAAACTACGCTAAATTTTGAACTCTGTAAGAATAGACGACGACAGAATAAACACTTTCCAACGGAGTCCTATCCTGGATCACTTCTGGTAATTAGATAATAAAATACTATTTTGGTTAACCATTATTTTTTATAAATTGATTTTTGAATTTACGTTGATAGCAATTTTTGATATTTTATCAAAATAGAGAATAGGGTAAAATTAATCTATATACTGAATTTGCAATAAATAAACATTAAGATTGTTAATAATATAAGGAATTGGCAATCAATAAATATAAAAATAAAAGTAACATTTAAATTCACAGAAGAGTGATGTCATCTCTTGCCTGCACCACTAAATTGATATGATAAACTTTTAACATTTAAATTGACAGAAGAGTGATGCCATCTCCTTCCTGCACCAAGAAATTGATAGTATAAACTTTTGCCAAAAAAATTCAAGATATAAAAAGTTATATTGTATATTGTGTAGGTTGATAGATACTTGTGATGTACTCATGTATATTTTGATATTGTATATTGTGTAGGTTGATAGATACTTGTGATGTACTCATGTATATTTTGATATAGATAGTATATAGAAAATATAAAGTTGAACCAATATAATTTTTTTGCCTGGTCTAAAGTTCAGGTGTAAAATTGTAAATCATGAACTAAATCTCTGATGCAGGAGCATCCAGCTCTGAGGAGACTTAAAAGGCTGACAGTCTCATGAAGAACTCAGAACAAATTGTCGTTTATTTTTAACTGGACAAGTGTTAGGCTTGTCGGTAATGTGACTTTACTTTTATTTAGTTTATTTTATTTATCTGTCTATAGGTTGAGAGAACTTAGGAGTTATAAGGGAACACTGTTGCAGTTATTTAGGAAACTGATAACAGGACAAATAAACTAATTAGTTCTTTACAAGTTACAGTAGTTAGAATTAGTTTCAGAACTGACAAAAACAGTTGCTTTCTGTTAAGACAGTTTTTCCAAGAACAGTTAAGGACATTAGATTAAAAGCAGGAGGGTCATCATTGTACGGGTTCTCTCCCCCGAAAAAGAAATAGAAAAAAACACAGTCATCTTTTGTTCATCAGAAATTAATGTTCATTTTATTTCTTTCATTACTGTAAAGATGAATAACAAAATTATTCTCTGTCACTGTAATTACAAATGTCGAGTATTCTTTTATTACTGTAAGCTTGTCATTTTATATGAAATGTGCTAACAGAAACAAACAACAAAGGAGTAAACAGACAAGAAGCGAGCCAAGTACAGGCGAATGACACCAGTGTCGATTCGAGTCACGAACCAGGAACGAGGAAACAGCGAAGGGTTCCAAGAGTAACCCACAGACAAGAGCATACATCCGACATCGAAATAACTACAGGTAATTCGAAGATTCAACAAACCCTCATAACCAAATGCATGAGTAGGCAAATACAGAAATAGAACGAATATACATTGTAGATTATTTCATACACCTATTGTTATCAAATACGAAAGAGCAGAGGGTTCGTATTTTCATACATTTATTGTTATCAAATACATAAGAGCAGAGGATTCGAATTTACTGTTAAGAAGAATCCTTTATATATTAAAAAAGAACAGAGCATAGACAGTACAGGCAGAGTTTCACTGTCTAAACGAAGTCACATATTAACATATACAACCGAGCCATTAAAATAAGAACAGTCAGCACAAGAGGCCGAGGGTTTGTGGCGCCTGAGCGCGAAGCGACAGAAGGAGGGCTCGATTTGTCGAGAAACCCTCTCACAGACACAGATAGAATACTCAGACTCATATGACCATCTTCCTAAACTGAAGAACCGAGCAACAGAGTTATCAGAGAAAACAATAACGAAACGACTAACACACGAAGAGGGTTTCTTAACAACAGACCGTTGAGAGCAAGAATCAATAACTGGGAGGGACATCAACTCCACAGGACTGGACTTTCCAACTACAGAACCTATAAAGCTTACAACACTGACAGTAAACACATAGCCTACGAAATAGAACAGAGCTACCCGTGACCGGAGCGTTGGAGCCATCAACAGGACTGTAGAGCGACGCTAGCCATAGAGCCAACACAGGTGAATACCTGTCAACAAAACAAACCAGACAGTGTTAAAGCCGAAAGAACATTCATGAGCCGTGGAATGAAATAAGGAATAAGTAAGGGTTCGAGAAAGGATTACCCGTGAGCGAGAGTGGAGTCCAAGATAACCAGAGAACGACCACTAACTGTTGACAGTGGTGATAAGGTGTTAGAAACGAAACCAAATGAAACCCAGGTCGTATATCATGGAGAGGAGTCTTACCTTGTAACCAGGAGGAGCGTTGGAGTATGGAGCGAGCCTGCCATTAGAAACAAAAACCAGTCAATCACCTTAAAGCACAGACAGCGTGAGCGCGGATCCAAAACACCACAAGTTGTGCCAACAGTTCAATATCAACATCGTTTAACAAGAAGAGTAACGTTACAGGCCTTGAAGGCACTTACCCACAGCCATAAAGAACCAATAAATCACAGTTAAGTCGCCATTGATCAACAGGAACAGAAACTCGAGGGTTTCTACAGTCGCAGACAGAGTCTCCCCAGGCAGAGGCAGTGTAAGAATGGGAAGGTAAAGCGCGGGTAACGTGAACAAAAGGCGGAGAAACCGGCAGGTGTGGTGCTACAACCGGAAGACCCGGGATAAACCCTAAACCCAGACCACGAGATATCGTACCAGTGAATTAAGTCAGCATTAAAGTTCATTCCGGACGCGGCAGAAATCAAGACAGGTGTAAGCAAACGGCGGGAGCCACCATAAGTGGTATCAGAGCAGAGTTTTTTTGAGTTAGAATCAATGGAACAAGCAGAAGGCGAAGGTGAGGCAAGAGGAAGAGCAAGAGGAAGAGGAAGAGGCAGAGGACGATTGGTCCATAGGCCAGTGGATGATGGATTGCGAGAAGAGATAAGAGTTTTGCGAGAGAGATTGGCAGTGATAGAGGCTGGAGGAAGAAGAAACCCAACAGATAACAGTGATGAAGAGGCAGTTGAACCAGAGCAGGATGAGTTTGAGGGAATAACACCAGAACTGAGATTGTTAAAATCAGTTTTGCTATCCAGTCATAAACCGAAGCATGAGTTGCCTACCTATGACGGAAGCTTGTCAGCTGATGTGTTGTTAGACTGGTTAAGTGAAGTGAATAAATTCTTTGAGTTTGAGGAGACCAGCGAGGACAAACAGGTAAGGTTTGCCGCCACCAAGTTGAAAGGACATGCGTCCTTATGGTGGGACAGCGTTCAGGCAGAAAGAAGAAGGTTAGGCAAGCAGCCAATAAAAAAATGGGCTAGGATGGAAGCGAAACTGAAAGAGAAGTTCTTACCGAAGGACTATCAGATTATGTTGTACAGGCAGGTACAAAACTTGAAACAAAGGGGGATGACTGTGAGAGAATTTACAGAGGAATTCTATAAATTAAATCTGCGAGCAGGATATGTGGAAGATACCTCAGAGAAGACGGCTAGATTTGTAAATGGCTTGCGAGGGGAGATTTTAGATGAAATTGGTATCCTTTCACCGCAGACGAAGCCTATCAGTTTGCGCTGAAGGCTGAGGAGAAGATAAACAGGAAACAGAACTCCCGGAGAGGAGGTGGTTCTGGCAGAGGCAAAGGTAAAGTGTATGGCAGAGGGAGAGGTACAGTTTCGAATGAGGAAGGCAACAGTTCTAAGTTGACTGGTACGACAGATAGAGATAACAGCAACAGGGAAGGACGACCAGCTCAGAGAGGACGAGGATTTGGTCGGGGCAGAGGAACTGTCCAGTGTTACCATTGTCATAAGTTGGGACATAAGTCTTATGACTTTCCGGAGGGCGAACCAGCAGGCGGAAGAGGAACCTATGTTGCGCAGCCAGAGGATGCAGAGGAGACACCTCAAGAAGCGGAAAACACACCTGAGATAGGTGAAGCCTTGGTAATGAATAAGGTGCTGTTGAAGCCAGCCAAGGAAGCTGCAGAACCAGATCAGTGAAAAGCATTGTTTCGCACTGTCTGCAAGTCACAAGGCAAGTGCTGTAAGGTAATTATTGACAGCGGAAGTACCGATAACCTGGTAGCTGTAGAGATGGTGGAGAAATTGGGATTAAATAAATTGAAACATCCCACTCCCTACAAGGTATCGTGGTTGCAGAAGGGGCATCAACTGTTGGTTGATGAACAGTGTGAAGTAGAGTTCCAGATCGGAAAATACAAGGACAAAATCCTTTGTGACGTGATGCCAATGGATGTCTGTCATTTGTTGTTAGGCCGACCTTGGCAGTTTGACAGGGGTGCAATTCACGATGGAAAAACTAATTGCTACAAGTTTGTGAAAGATGGGATCAAGCATACGCTTGTACCCATCAAAGAGGAAAACACAGTAGAGGCTAGCGGAGTGAAGGCACTGCTGTTAGGAGGAAAAGAATTCATAAAGCAGATTGAGGACAGCGAGATAAATTTTGCTGTCGTAAGGAGACCAAGGACAGTGGTACTCCACACACAGGTTTCAGATTTACCAGAGGATGTTCAGAGGTTGCTACAGGATTTTGGAGACATTGTGGTGGATGATCTTCCGAATGAGTTGCCACCTAGAAGGGGTATTAGTCACTGCATTGACTTTATACCAGGAGCGAGTCTGCCAAACAAAGTAGCCTACCGCATGAGTCCCAAGGACCATGAAGAGATTAGAAAATAGGTCCAAGAGTTGTTGGACAAAGGTTTAATTCGGGAGAGCATGAGCCCATGTGCAGTACCCACTGTTTTGGCTCCCA